>CAIGRH010139008.1:0-10463 GCA_903798295.1 Fraxinus nigra | reverse complement strand
ACTTCCACTTTGATCTTCATTTTGAGTCCGATTTATAATGTGTTGGTTTTTGCGATGTTTGATTGATTTTAACATTGAACTATCATCACTCAAAATCAATTATTAGGAACAATATTAATCTCGTTTGTTAAGATAAAAATATTAAAGATGAAATCAATCATATGTCAACAAACCTATCACCAAAAAGCAACCATGTTGTCGCGCTATAGTGCAATCGTCGATGCCGTTGAAGTGAGGAAGGTGCCAATGAGGAAGAAGTGGAATAAAGTAGTTGTGATCTTTTCTTCTGTTGGAAAATGAATTAAGGTTAGGGGAGGGGAGGGGAGGGGAGACGGGGTCATGGTGGAATACACCTGACTTTTGAAAGATTTTATTTTTTCATATGACTATTGAAATGAAAAATCAAAAAATATGTTAAAGAGTATAATTTCATCTATTTGAAATCCAATTTAAATTTATATAATCTCCTACTCAAAATTGTTTGATGCAAAACTTAACAATTCCTCATTCGAAGAATAAAATGATCTACAAGCTTGCTTCTCTAGCAACATGTGGCTCGATTAACTTTAATTTACTCGATTTACGTAAATGAGCCGAATCGAGCCAGTTCGCGAGCCAAAGGTTGTGGCTCAGGCTATTGGCCTGAAACGACATGAGTCAAGCCAAAGCTCAGCCAAAAATCAACGTTGGCTCAAGCCTTGTCGAGTCGAGCCAGCTTGCATTTTTTTAATCATGAAATTGAATTTTTTTAAATCCTGAAACGTAGACAATTGTGTAGACACATGTGCCTGATACAAGGTTAGCTTGTAGCTGCCAACATGCGGCTCTAGCAATTGTAGTTGTTTGTATTAGCTGTTTACCTGATACACGGTGACACGAGCTGTGGAAACAAGTTGTTTTGGCTTTTTTATGGCTCGGGCCCAAGCCGATGCTTGAAAATAGGCTTGGCCTGAGCTTATGCTCGGTCCCATTGAGCCTCAAGTCAAGTCGGTTCGAACTTTTCATGGACCGAGCCATGGACCCGTCGAAGTTGAGCCGATTGAAATCCCTACTTCCGAATGACTCGAGTTAATATAATTTATATTTGCTATAAAAAATATATATACCTTATTTGATCCCCATTTTTCAAAATATATTTTTCTATCTTTTCTTTTTAATCACACATTTTCAATAAAATAATATTACAAACAATCTAATTTTTTTTTTCATTTTTAATCACGCATTATTTATTAATATACTATTTTAAAATTACAAAAATGGAACTCCAGACATGCCCATTAATCTCTTTAAATTCCAACTTGTCAAGGTTCCCTTTCGGCAAAAGCGCGCGAATCCAAGCAATCCCTTATTCGCACAGTTCACATTTCTCCTCTTCTTAAGTACAATTGAGCAATTGTACGGTTCCTACAATTACCATCTACGACTATGCCGGAGCTTCCGGAGGTGGAGGCGGCGCGTCGGGCCATAGAGGAGCACTGCATTGGGAAGAAAATTGTGAAATCAGTGGTCGCCAATGATTCCAAAGTCATCGACGGTGTCTCTCCGACGGACTTCGAGGCAGCGCTCGCCGGAAAAACCATCGTTGCATCCCATCGCAAGGGCAAGAACATGTGGCTTCAGCTCGATTCCCCGCCTTTCCCCTCCTTCCAATTTGGTATTAAAATTACTTCTGCTTCTTTTAACCCTAGAATTCGATAAGTTATTAGTAAATTTTTGCTTTTCGCTATTATTTCCATTGTAAATAGTATTATTTTGGTTTTATTAGGAATTTCAGTTAACTTATTATATATATGCATATAAATTGAAAAGAAAAATGTTATACCACTGCAGTATTGAACTAAATTTAGTTGATGTATAGCACATGCAATGAAGATTAACAAACATCGAAAGGCCTTCCATTTATAGTTTTTAAACCAAAGAAATATTCTAGTACTTATTGGTTAGTATTTTTGTAATAATATTGTACATTTTACTTCTTAAAATGAAAATGTAAAATATCTTTAGATACTAAGTTAATATTTAGTTTGTTAAAATCGTTGTATATGGAGGGGCATTTTTATAGTGAAAATCCATTGATTTCTAGGAAATTGTAGGAAGAAGGCAGTTAGAATTTGTTCCCTGTAGATAAAAACATGGAACAACATTACAAAACTTGTCTTTTTTTTTTCTGTGTATAGTATAGTATTTTATTTTATTTTTAAATCCACTGCTCTAATATGGACATTCTTTGTTGCATGCAATATTTATCTTGAAATTTAGAAATGCTAAATGTCTAGGTTTGTTAGAATCGAAATATCTGCAAGATTAGGGTCACAATTTGTATCTATTGAACAAATTGTTGGAATTGCCTAAGCGATACACTTTCGTAAGGTCGTATATTCTTCGTGTGGATCAACAATAATTACCTTTGGTTTAAACTCCCACCACAACAACCCAAAAGACAACAAATAAGAAATATAACAATGTAATCATTATTTTGCTGGTTATCATTTAACTGTTTATTCCAGTGACATATTTTCAGAATGTCTCTGCTTAGTTAGGATATCTACTATCCAGAAAAGATATCTCTAAAGATGAGGAAAACAAAGTTCTACTTGGATATTTATGACTTTGTTTGCATAGTGATGTAAAGTAATTAGAACCGATTCTTTTAGTATTTCCCTCAACTGTACTAAACTGATGCAACTTCTTGGATTATAATTTTTTTTTTTGCTTCTCTACATTTTCAAGATTCAAAATGGACGTGACCTGGGCTTGGCTCTTGAAATTGAACTTCATTTCACCTAGTTTTTTGTCCATTATGTTTTATAGGAATGGCAGGAGCTATATATATCAAGGGAATTGCTGTTACTAAATATAAGCGGTAAGTGCCGTTGCACTTGTAAACAGACAAACAGCTCTTTCTTCCATTAAACTGACATTTTACTAACAAAACCAGGTTGTGGCATTAGCTTTATTTGATGATGCATAATTGTAGTGGCTAGTAATGTGATTAAACAATTAATTGATTTCTAAATCTAAAGTCCTCATGCATGTTCTTGAAGTCCTGTTATCTTCTGAAAATAGTGTTATTTATCATTTTTGCAGTCTTCTCATGATTTCATTTTTGTGTATTAACATGGAACCGTTCCTTTGCTCTCTGAAGTCTTTTGACTAGTATATGGCCTTTTGGCATTAGATATTTGGTTCCTGGGGACCTGAGGCGCACGTGGGTACCAGGGGGTGTTTGTGGTTTGACTCTATTAAGATGGTTATTTTTTTGAATTTCTACATAGTGGTCCTTTCATCCACAGACATATAGAATATCCCATGAGACGCGTGAGTGCATGTCTGATCATGAAAAAAACTGTCAAATCACTTGTTTCAATATTTGCGAAGGAGGTGATTGTTGTAACAAATAGAGGATGCAGGGCGAAGGACAACATCATACAGTTTCTTTCACCATCAAGAAAGTAAATTATGTCTAGTGATAATAACAACGTACTTTTGCTGCTTGCAGGTCTGCCGTGAAGGATACGGATGAGTGGCCTTCCAAGTATTCCAAGTTATTCGTTGAAGTGAGCATTCTTCATCTACAGTATAATTAAATTTTAACTGCCTTCGTAATAAAGTTGACCATGACTTGTTCTAGATCACTGAATTTATGAAATTTAATATTGCGTGCTTATGTATATATACACGTATATGTTATATGTGTATGCAGTATATACCCAGTTACCTGTATATTTAAATATTTAAAATGTGCAGGTAATATGTCTAGGGTGTATGAGCTGTTGTTATAGGTGCTATTACATCCACTGGATATCGTATATGTCTAAACTCATTGTCTCTTTTCTTCTTTTGCATACTTGGCTGCAACTTACAAGAATACTTCTTTAGTTTAGATGCACTTATTGACAGTGCTTCTGAAAGCGTTAATTTCTCAATTTCTGTGCAGTTAGATGATGGGTTGGAGTTTTCATTCACTGATAAGAGGCGCTTCGCCAAAGTTCGCTTGCTTGACAATGTAACGTCAAAATTATTTATACGACTAGTGGCTTTTAAAAGCCTTTTTTCTTGGAAAGTGATCTTCATGATGCTCGTTATAATTTAATTTTTACAGCCTGTTTCTGTGCCCCCAATATCTGAGCTTGGTCCTGATGCGTTGTTGGAATCCATGTCCGTAGATGAGTTCTACAACTCCTTGAGCAAGAAGAAGATTGGAATCAAGGCTCTTTTACTTGACCAGGTTTGCCCTTGAGTTCACCGGGAGGGAAGATTAAGTATTTTCTTGCCAGTTATTGTTCTAGGAGTATCTCTATATATTTGTG
Organism: Fraxinus nigra; assembly: GCA_903798295.1. NCBI lineage: Eukaryota > Viridiplantae > Streptophyta > Magnoliopsida > Lamiales > Oleaceae > Fraxinus > Fraxinus nigra. Next base: position 6,153 of record CAIGRH010139008.1, on the reverse strand, counting down.
CAGTAGAACCTCTAGCATATAGATCATCTTAAAACTTTATGCAATATGAGCACACACTTCAAGCTAATGCTTTTTCACAAAATTTATTCTTGTCCAACAATACAAATACTTTGAAAAAATAACTCATGCTAATGATATATGTAAGCATCTTTGTTAACTAGATTACATTATTTTATGTTCCATGTGCAAAACTTGAGGCCGAACCCACCTGAACAAAAACCAGCATGTCCCTAACTTTGAGATCAAACTAGCCTACCATCTTAACAGTTTTATAGATTAGAAAGTACTAGCAGATCAGATTGCTATCCTGGAACTAAATACCAGTGAAAAAGCTCAGAACAGTCTTCTAAACCAACAAAATTAACTATGACTAGGAGTTTTAATGTTACTGACAGCAAATTGGGAGTGAATATCGAAGAAGCCTAGGATTGGAGTGAAGAAACTGGAGAAAGTGTCAGTGAGGTCTTGGTCTAGTTATGAGGAATCCAAGGACAGCATAGAGCTAGAACGCACTTCTCCCAGCAAAGCGATAACAATTTTAAAACTAGAAATTATTGGTTCAAGAGTGGGCAATTGGAAGGTAGTGCAGCCTATGTAAATAAAATGCTAGTTCTTTGACATTTCAATTTTAGTGATTGATGCATTTTAGTCCAACCTCAGATATATGATTGGTGGGTTTTTTCAGGGAGAGCATTTGTCAACATGCTGTTTAATTGTCTTGCCTGGAGGCTTTTAAAATGAATATTGGCTCCAAAAAGTGGCATTTGGACAAGAAACCATGTCTTGTGTGTGTAACCCTGGTAGCTGATCTACTTGAGAAGTTGTTTATGATGTTCTAGACATCAGGCATGCTTAATCTGGTGTTGGGTCTTATAGTTGGAAACTATAAGTTTTGGCACTGAAAATCGCCCGTCAAATTATAATAAATAAAACTTCACTGTGTGACTAACCTCTAAGGCCAATAGGCTAGGCGTGACAAGTTGGAAGTCTTTCTTGAAGTTCTTTCTTTTTTAATACAGCTGTAAAAGACCACAGTTCTACTAAAATGTGGCCAGTTAGATTTACTTGACATGAGATTGACTTCATTATGTTTGTGTTCATTGTTGGATGGGTGTTTGATTGGACATGTTACCATTAAATGAATGGAGAAGATTTACTACAGGAAGTTGTCAATTCTCAGAGTTTCTTATTTATTGACATATATTTATAGCATCATTGCCTTTTAAGGAATATAGTTTATATCCAATGCAGATGAAGTTTTTGTCGGATAACGTGTCTTTATGTTGTTACTCATGTTTATACTTTATAGTGCTTGGACTTCTAGCAAGATGACAAGTTGGAAATTTTAAGAGCATATTTGGGTGGCTTAGCTTAAAAATAAGTACCAAATGTGTGGCTTGTTTTTAGTGTGGTCCCACCTAAATTCAAATAAGCTACAGATTTGGTGCTTATTTTTAAGCCTAAGTCACCTCAAACATGCTCTAAGTGTAGTTTCCCTGTTATATAAACAAGCTTCTTGTCTTGATTAAGATTTACTGAAATGCTGGTTTGTTTTCTTCTGTAGTTTTGATCTTTTAGACTAATATTTTTCTCTGCAGAGTTTTATCTCAGGCATTGGCAATTGGATGGCTGATGAAGTACTATATCAAGTGAATATGCTTTACTCTTCCCATCCTCTATTTCCTTTACTAGAGAAATATGGTTATTATCAATCGATGTAAAATTCATCGGAACTGATTGACTGGTTGTTGATTTGATTTATCCCTTAAGTCTATGGATCATGAACAACTAATAAAGTGGACCTAAGAGTCCAAGTATCGATCTCACAAGGAATAAGTATTTAGTCTAGTTTTTAATTAACTTACTCTAATCGAATATACACGCAATCATTAGATGAGATGGATAGTTTATATTAACAACCTAAATTATCTAACCTAACTAATCTTACCAAATGGTAGAAAGCAATTGTGAAGCTTAATTAATCGAACAAACACTTGAACCCCGTATTCCCCTACATTCTTCCATCTTAATATCAGTTTCATAATTTGATGACACTTATTTGATTATGAAGATCGATGTTCCTCTCTTATCAAATAATCTATTTCGAGCAGAATTAAATCTGCTCTCACATATGAGCCGATAATATACCTATCTTGAATGCAAACATATAAAGATATATTAAATCAAAAGAACGTCTATTTAGATCATGCAAAGCATAGATAATTAAACCTAACTTGTACAAGACCTTACAATGATTGCTACTTGTGCTGAATTCTTATTCCTTTTCCCAAACATCAATAGAAATCCTACATTAATTTAATTAGTAACTAATAATATGAAAAGTATTAAACTTTTAACAATCATTCAAACCAAACCAACATCTAGTGTCAAAATATAGAATTTAATAAAAAGACTTCTAAATATAGGGTTTAACATTATCCTAGCATCTATACAACTAGTCAGAATCATTATAATGCAATAACACCAATTAAAAGGGTGGGGTGGGGGGTGGGGTGGGCAGGGTAACAACATCACCTGAAATTGGAGTGTAGGTAGAAAGATGGAAAATAGTCTTTAATCTGGAATTCCTTCAATGGTTCTTGATTTCTCTCCTTATCTTCTTCTTCAAACCCAAACAATAATGGATAAAAAGATATGGATTTGGTGAAATGCAACAAAAGCTTCTTCAAAGCTTTGTAAAGAATGTGGATTCGTTGACCTCCAATGACTCTTTTCTTTGTAATGATTGTGTGTTTTTATGTACTAAAGCATCCAAGCTTCCCCCCTCTTTGAATGATAGATGAAGGGCTGTATTTATAGGATAAGAATTAGGCTAAATTTCATGCCCTAATTACTTTCCAAGAAGTGGTTGGATCAGACGGGAAACAAAATAATTTCTATCCCCTATGACCATGCTATCTCGCATGGTAAAAAATCCTTGTGATCGCATGGTTATAAACTAAAACATTCTAGTCATTGATACTCATCGCTATTGCATGGTTATAAGCTTTGGATTGCAAGGTTTATTTTTCCTCTTCCATATTCATTCAAGTTGGTCTCCGGTTCAATACTTTTTGTGCGACCTTGGTCATTTCTTCAAGTTTTCATCCCACTTTAATCCTTTTTCATCCTAAATTTCAGCTTTGATGCTGAAACTTTCAACATCTTCAAGATTGCTCCAGAAACTTCGTAATAATACAAATTTGGTTCGTCTCATGTTTCGAAAGTTCACAATTTAGTCTCCAAAATTTTTATAAGTTGAATTTAACTCCTGAAACTTGTGAATCACCTCTGATTGCTCCATTAATGCTTCTAATTGATCAAATGCAGTCCGGTTGATCATCAATTTCTCTGAACCAACCCCAATTTAGCTCTAAAAATGCCATTTTTCAGGCAAATTGCATTTAAATGCACCCAAGTCGGGCTTTTACTTACAATTAACCTAATTTAACCTAAATTAGGTAGATATCTCCGGCTGTAAATTTTAGAGTCTCGTGGGATTAGTCGAGGTGCGCGTAAGTTGGCTCGGACATCCACGGTTTTCAAAAAAAAAAAAAATAAATAAATAAATTAGGTAGATATCTGCTCAATTAGCAATAAATATTCAATTGTATAAAATGCACTTATCAGTAGTTACCAAATTTTTCTAATGTGGTTAGAAACTGTGGGACTATTCGTTCCAAACAAGTATAGGACTATACTCATAACACAGGCAAATATGNGTAAATTTTAGAGTCTCGTGGGATTAGTCGAGGTGCGCGTAAGTTGGCTCGGACATCCACGGTTTTCAAAAAAAAAAAAAATAAATAAATAAATTAGGTAGATATCTGCTCAATTAGCAATAAATATTCAATTGTATAAAATGCACTTATCAGTAGTTACCAAATTTTTCTAATGTGGTTAGAAACTGTGGGACTATTCGTTCCAAACAAGTATAGGACTATACTCATAACACAGGCAAATATGCCCAAGTTTCCAATTTTGCTCGTATCCAATTCTATCTTTAATTATCTAGTATGTCATAGTGTGACCTAACAAAGTTATACAGTCCAACTTTATTAAACTGTTTGTGGTTTAACAGGCAAGGATCCATCCTCTGCAAACTGCTTCCAGTATTTCCAAAGAAAGCTGTGCAACATTGCTCAAGTGCATTAATGAGGTGGGTTATTATGTTTTAATATGAATTACTGGCTTCATTCATCTCATCTTTAATGAAGCATACATTCCATATGGCTATTACTAGAGGTCGTACTTTTAGGTCACAAAGTTTGCAGTTAAAGTTGATGCTGACAGCAGCCGCTTCCCTGTTGATTGGATGTTTCATTTTCGGTGGGGCAAAAGGCCTGGAAAAGTTAATGGTAAGATATTTTTGACGTACATGGTCATTTTGACATTAATCGTTTTCTTACAGGTAATTGAACAGGCCATTGAAGTTGGGGCAGATAGTAGTCAGTTCCCCAGTAATTGGATTTTCCATTCCCGGGAAAAGAAACCTGGAAAGGCTTTTGTTGATGGTTTGGTTCCTGACCTTCACGATATTCTTTCATGTGCTCCTATAATGTTTATTTTCTCCACTGAACTTGGATGATTATCCAAACGCACGTGGAATCATCTCTTGAAATCCCACTTATATTTCCTAGCTGAATATTTATATGTTATTTCTTTGATCGAATCTTGCTTTTCGGTAATTTGCCTCTTTCATTTCATAGGACTCATTCATTGTCATCCATACTTCCTGTTCTGGTTTCAAATTAAATGATTATACATAAGAAAATTCGTAAATTCACTAAATTTATCATGCAATGGAAGTTAGAATATTAAACGAAGCGCATGCTTGTTTTAGTATTTTACGGAGGAAGAAATAAAAAATAGAAGTCTTGTTTTTGCAGTTGTAACGAGTTGTGTTCTCCAAATTTAAAAGTTCTCAGCTGCTCTTTACTAAATTCTCACAAACCATATTTCATGTCAGGGAAGAAGATTGAATTTATCAATGCTGGTGGCAGAGTACGTGTCTCTTTAACGTGCATTGTTCTATGATGTATGCACTATTGTAGTAGTATGTCAGAAGGTGTTTGTTTTTTTTCTATTTCAGACATCGGCCTATGTACCAGAGTTGCAAAAGCTGAGTGGTAATCAAGCTAGGAAAGCAGCGGGTGAATCATCCAACAGCATTGAAGAATCGGGAAATGAGGAAGCGACTGATTCTAGGAAATCAAAAGTCCTGAGAGGAAGAAAGGCTACGGTTAGGAAACCTTCCTCGAAGAGGAAGTCCAAGGAAAGTGATGATGAAAGCAACAATGATGAAGATGACGATATAACTTTAAACAAAACTGGAGGCGGTAAGAACCCCCCTCTAAGAAGCAAATCCAAGGGAAGGAACGAAAATGATGACCCGAAGAAGAAATCCAAGGGAAAGAAGACTCCCTTAAGGAGAAAGCCTGAGGAAAGTGACGATGAGGATGACGTAGATAATGCTAGTGGGAGTGGTGATGACAATGAACAGGATCACAAGGTGATGGACAAGAAACGAGGAAAGGCAGGGACTCAATCAAAGGGCAAGGTTGGATCGGGTCAAAATGGGAGGCAGCGGAAGAAAGTGGCAAAATAATTTCGACTGCGGATTATTACATTGCAATTTCGTTCTCTTTCGTGTTTTGGAAGAATGGAAAGAAGTTTTGGTAAGTATCAGGCACTAGCAGTACGTGCAATTTGCTGATTTTCTATGAATTTAGAGAGTAACTTAATCCCCCTTTAAGTATTATGTGGATGTTTTTGTAGTACTTTTGGCTCAAAACTTTGCATAATTTCTCATCTGTGCACGTTGTTGAATGTTATGTTTGTGGTATCTACCAGGATTAGAACTACGAAGAATACAAATTTTTAGATGAAGTAATTCAAAACGATATATGAGTTCTAGTCTCGTTGCTACCGTTTGAATGAAATTGTACGCCATTATGCTTTGACGAGAAAATCGAACCCCTAATGTAAGGCTGGATTATTAACATGTTTGGCTGAACTTATAAGGTGGTTAAAAGAAATTATTATTTTCGACTAATGCAAAACCTCACAGTTATTTAGAAATGATGTATAACTTGTACTCTTGGTGTATTAATTCTGACAACAATGATTTTTGCCCGCCTCAAACAATTTTTA
>CAIGRH010138925.1:0-21552 GCA_903798295.1 Fraxinus nigra | reverse complement strand
GTGATGCTCTCATTTCTTGGAAATATAAGAAGCAGGATTGTGTTTCTAAGTTTTCTACTGAGGCTGAATATCGTGCTATGTCAGCTGTATGTTCTGAGATTGTGTGGTTAAGGGATCTTCTTGCAGAACTTGGTGTTTCTCAGTCCCAGCCTACACCACTTCATGGTGACAATACTAGTGTTATTCAGATTGCGGCTAATTCCGTGTTTAATGAACGAACAAAACATATTGAAGTGGGTTGTCACTACATTCGGGATGCCTATGATTCCAAAGTCATTGCCCTTCCTCATGTTTCCACTGCTCACCAAGCCGCAGATATCTTCACCAAATCCTTGACTCGCCATCGTCATAACATTTTTGTTAGCAAATTAATGTTTGTGGACACACCAGCATCAATTTGAGGGGGTATCAACGGATATTCACTAATATTTAGTTTCTATTTATAAGTCGCATAGAATTTGGGATATTATTCAATATATAGTCAAAGTCTTTCCTCGTATAAACTTTGTAATATTCTATAAATTAAATGTAATACATACTGAGAGATCATTCAGAAAAACTCGTCAAAAGTAGCAATCAACATCTCTTTGAATCCAGTGCAACATGATCGAACCAAAAATGTCAAAGTGGACTAACACTTTATCAAAGAAAAAGTTGAAGATGTAGTGATTTGTATGACCTACGTCCCTACAAATGAACAAACACCAAATGTCTTCACCAAAGGACTACTTCGACAGAGTTTTGATAACTTAATTTGCAAGTTGAATATGATCAACATTTACCATCCAACTTGAAGGAAGTGTAAAAATCTGAATGAATGGAGGTGATTAGGGATTGATTTTAGAATAATATATGTGCCGTATTTAATTGTTTCCATAGTCAAGTAAGATAATTTATTTTTCCTAATTTACGGGATTGTTTTCCATCTATATTTTAATTCAGTTGTATATAAATACATATACATAGGGATGAATAAAATACAGTTCACACAGAAATCGTGCATTTCATTGTCTTCTACACAGGACACACATGTTAGTTGTAAATGATTGTATCTCTAAGATATGCCAAGCAATAGGGGTTATTAGGTTGTAAAAATAAAGTCGAAGTAGCTTAAACTTTTATACGAGACAATTCAATATGGTATTAAAGTAAGCAAATATCCTAATTAGGATACCCCTTTACCCAATGAAAGAAATTTTGAACATCTTTAGCCCTTTGACTACAAGTGAGGAGGTGTATTGAAGACATAATATAAATAAATTTGCCTCATGTCTATTAACTTCAAGTTTTTAGATGAGATGGTTCAATATATAGGACGCAAGTTTGGTTAACGGGATGGCACAATGACAGAAACTCGTTGATCAAATGGTTATTAACAAGTGACATATTAGTGAAACACGGAAAACACCTAAGAGAAACCAAAAATATAATTGATGTTTAAAAATTTGAGAACGATAATAAAAGAAAAATACAGACACACGAAATGTTAGTTAACTTATGGAAACTTAAGGTCAGAAAAGACTACATAAAACTTTGTTTCTGGTTAAGACTTCTCCAGGTTTCTTTCCCAGTCACTAGGAATTAAGAACTTCGGAAAATCACAAGTAAAACAATAAACATGCTTATACTAGTCCCTCATAATAAAAGAAAACAAGTGAATATCAAATTCTTTTCTTTGTACACCACAACACTCATTTAATGGGCGGAGGAGATGGGGAAGAGGGAAGACAAGGAGGCTGTGGCAAGGTTTCTATTAGCTTCATTGAGAAACTTTGTAACTAAAAAGATTTTTAAGTACCGAAAACAATGTGACTACCAAAAAGTTAAATAGCGAAGTCCAAGGAGGATGACAAGTACAAGATTCCATACAGTAACCAGGATATTTATTTAATATAGTATACGAGTATGTAATCACCTTGTTATCTATGCCACGAAATGACGTAGTGTAAGGATTCTCATCATCAGCCTCATTCGTATGGTTATAGGCAACATCCAAAATTACCTGGGGATAATAAAACCATACAACAATGAGGATTATATACATAATCAGCATGAAGAATTACGAGCTGTCGACAGGAACAAATAAGCTTTCAAACTGCAAGTGATAATAAGTAAGAAGAATACCTCAATTCCAGCATCATGCAAAGCCTTAACCATTTCTTTGAACTCTCGAGAAGCATTGAAAGGTCCTCCACCATTACTTGCATAACGACTCATAGGAGCAAAGAAATTTATTGTTGAATAACCCCATGTATTGATCTTCATACAATTAGAATCCCAAGAATCCCTCATCAATATATCAGTAGAGACTAGTGGCACAAAATAATGCCATCGTAGAAAAACTATGCTCAACGGACATACAGTATGACCGACACTTTTGCTTTGCAATCAATACATAGTTATAGATAATTATATCAGATGCTCTTTTTAGGTAGTACTACCACAGTATGAGGAGCTCATATATTCAGTACAGATCTTAAATTTAAAAATTACCATGAAGCAGCTCTAAGATTCAGAAATGCAATTTTGGTACATGAGACTTGGCTACCCAATTACAATTATGCCAAGCAACCAGAGACCTCTCGTAAATATAAAATCAAGAAACAAAAACATATGTACAACAGTAACTAATTAATGGTAGTCCCAGTTACAACTACCTTGTTACATTTCCAGTTTTTATGACAGTAATATAATGATTATTCCATTTACAGAATTTTCTGCCAAGATATTAAGTGACTTCTGGCATTATGTACACATCTAGTGCAAAAGATTGGTTATTCAAATGACCTAGTGCTTATTAGTTTTAAGCTCTGTAGCACGGACTTTTCAATTAAGGTAGCGTGTACTTGTCGGACACGAGTCGATACCGACATTTCTCGGACACTCTACCTTAATCATTTTTCTTTTTATATTAGAAATATTATATATTGTTAATTCAAAGTTATTAGCAAGTAACAAATAGGTAATCGTGTTTAAAAAATTTTAACAAGAAAAATTTTGTCCGTATGCAACACGTGTCGGACATGAGTCGATATTGACACTCTTCTGACACTTTACCGTAATCATTTTTCTTTTTTATATTAAAAATATTATATATTGCTAATTCAAAGTTATTAGCAAGTAACAAATAGGTAATCGTGTTTAAAAAATTTTAACAAGAAAAATTAATAACAGTATAAAACTAAATTTATACTATATAAATAAAGAATTTTTAAGAATTTAATCAACGTATCGATGACATGTCGTATCTGTACTTTTTTTAAAAATCGTGTGTCGACATATCCGACACGTATTGTGTTGGACACACGTGTCCGTGTCCGTGTCCGTGTCCGTGTCCGTGCATCATAGGTTTTAAGTTCTTCTCTTTCAGGGGCAAAGAATGGAGCAGAAATGATATTAATCTATATTGATTTTCTAAATCACAAATGCATGTATAGAACAGTACACGACTAGGGCTAGGAGACTCTCTAATAGATAGCAATCTCCAAATAAAAAATAAAAAATGGGAAACTACTTTAAATTTAAAAATATAACAATAGCATAAAATCTAATCCCTAGCTCATGGAATCCTGTAACTGACTGAAGTTATCTAACAACTCCTCCCTTTTTTCTTTTTTCTTTTTTTAAAGCAAAGACAAGTTATCTAACAACTCTTTACTTAAAAAGTCAAATATTTCTGTAGGATCTTTTTGAAATTCCATAATATTACTAGGAGTTGTGCATTCCCCTAAAATGTACCCAAAAGCAATCCAGAAGATGCAACACCAACCCACCAACTGACAAAACATTCATAGTCTTCAACACCAGTAACCAACCATGTATTCACCACAATTATTTCAGAAATCTCAACTACCAACACAGATGCTCATGATCACATGCTAGTGCACAAATGCAGAGGTGGGAATCCCCGAAAATATATGGAAAAAACAGAAAGTAATCTTCATGCAAATATCACACTATTGGCATCAATAATTTAACTAACCATATGATCCCTCGGGTTTGGGCGCCTTTGGAACTCCAATTCATCAAATTCAAAGACCGGCAGCAATTCCACCGCATTGATGCCAAGCTCCAAAAGATGTGGTATCTTCATAGGGAAAGGAATATCAAACAATTTAAAAGATATAATAAATTTTTTACATATTTTCCATGATGTATAGCACTTGGAAAAGATGCTGACACTTGACAGAAGAGACTAGAATAACAGAGCTTCGGAGAAACTAATTTTATACAAGAAAATCATCCTGCTTACACAACTATAACTTCGGAAAACCAAAATAAAAAAGAAACTGCAGGAATATATGCAAAAGTCTAAAAAGGAGAGGACAATCTTAAAGCTTACATAAAATCCTGTCACTCAGTAAATATTACCTTCTCTATAACACCAAGGTAACTACCACGTATTTTGGAATCCAGACCACTAGATTCATCAGCCGTAAAAGCACGGACATTCATTTCATATAAAACAAGATCTTTCTGCAAAACCAGGATCAAAGACGCGATGGTTAAGAATTAAAAATACACTTCTAAACAATAAAGGGAAAGCAGTCAAGAAGTTTTAATGACATAGCTAAAAGATAGAATGAAAGAACTTAGTTAATGATATTGCACAAAAAGTCAAAATGAATTACACAAAAAATAGGGATAAGAATCATCTGATGTTGATAAACAGCTGTTTTAAGCATTGATACAAATATGCTTACAACCAAACCCACCAAAGGCGAATCCAATACATTTTGTCAGCGCGTGCAGCCATTTGCCATGTCAAAAACTTTTTTATTTACAGCAAGAATACTCTGTCCACAATAACGCCCATAATATTGCCCTGAACCCCTAAAACTAACCTCAGAAATATATATATATATATATAGGCATAACCAAAAACATTTGCAACTTTTACATTCCAAATATGCTTCGTATTAGCCACATTTGTTAAAAAGTCATGTAAACCAACTAGAAAAAACGATTCTTTGAAGCTCAATTTCCTTTTCTTCATCTTAAATTGTTTCTCATCTCTCAACTTTGGCTGAGTTGAGAAACAACGAAAAGACTCAATTTTTTATGCCTATATCTTGTTAATTAAGAGAGTAGTTGTCCACCTTCATCTCAAATTGGATCCGCCCACCCACGAGTAGAGGTTTCAGATGTATTCCAAGACGGGAACATAAGTAATCCAAAAAACTAGTAGCTTGACAAGAATACTAAGTAATATTTCACATGGCACAAGTCAAGATAGTGCCTCTAAACCAATTAAAGTTAATTTACCTCAGGGATGTTAGGAAGCATGTAGTTTTCTCCCCAGTCAAATGGCAAGCTATCAAAATCATAAGTCCCCAAAATTTGAGAAATCTTATTTCTGGCATCACCAAAAATCCTGCGCCCTTCAATTAGCTTTGCATAAGGATCAAGTAGAATCATGCTGCTATCAAAGCGATGTCCCTGATGCCAATATTGTGGACCATCGATGCGATAACCATATAGGACATTTCTGCGAGGCAAATCCTATGATAACAGAAATTCCATATCAATTTGCAATAGATAAGCAAACAGAAAAACGCATAACACCACCACTACTAAAAGATAGGTATTAAAAAAAAAGGATTCTGAACTAAACCCACTAATGTTAGAACCAGATATACAATAAATCAAAGTCATTATAAATCTGATTCTCTTGTTTTAATATCAGGAAGTTATATAAAAGACTGACCTACCAAAAGTATTTTATTCGTGATTCCAAAAGAAAGAACGACTTAAATTATTAACTAGTGATTTAGGAACCGAACACGCTTTTAGAGGATCTAGATATAAATGGGAAAAATGAGAAAGGGAGAGTCTTGGTGCAAGAATCTAAGTGCATTATTAATAACTGTTGCAGTTTAGTTCCTTGTTACATAAATATGCACTAAAAAGGTTAAAAGTTTGATTTGTATTTTCTACTGTTATTAAGGATAAGGCACAGAAAATTGGAAAGCTAAAGAATCAATATCGCTTGAAGCAATAATCTTGAATCATATATGAATTAATAAACTTTTGTTTATGACGATTAAGGATGAGTTTTCAGTGAAGGCAAAAAAATTTGGGTCGTCTGAAGTTATCATACTTCACCAAAAATTAAGATAAAAAATACTATTTTTTAATTTGAAATTCTTTTCCACCCTAATTAAAAAATTATCACAAAGTTGATAAGGCTTATGATCCTATGCCAACAGATGATCATAGAATTCATGCAACTTTCAACGTGCACATTCTCAGCTATTTGACAAGAATCATGGATAACTCTTGAGCAGCCCATATAAGTTGTACAGACAAGTATTTGAACACTTATGCAGACTACAAAAAGGAAAAACTTTTATGGCGAAAATCCTGATCATTAAGCCCACCATTGTTACAACCATGGCATGAATGAAACAGTACCACATTTTAACATGAAGTGATTATTAATTTTATATATTGAGTTTCCAATGCAGAAGTAAATTTGATAGATAACTCTTTCGTTGACTTTGCATCTTCCCTTTGCATATTGTAGCATATAATGTTACTTCACTTGTTTCATTATATATGGTTCTTTCAAAAATGAAGATAAGACATTCAATAGTTAAAATTCTGGGTGTCCGAAGATGTTCAACGGGGACTAGCAAATAGTAACTTGTATGTATGAAAAATCTTTATGCATTGTGTGATGTTAGAGGAAGAGGAAGGCCCAATGTTAGTGGAAGAGGAAGCCCCCTGCCTCCCAGGAAAGACATAAGAACTTCCCATAATTGCAATATATAGTAAAACCAAACAGAACTAGTTAATGCGCAGCATTACACAAATACTGAAAATTTGCAATAGCATGAAGAACATGGCCTTCTAAAAGAACTGATCAAAAGTAAGCAGACAAGAATGCAATAAATGGAAGCAAAAAGAAGAACAAAATGGAGAGAGCAATTAGTAATCACTTCCCCTCTTTATTTTGCTCGCAACATAAAAATAAAGGAGAGTGGAAAAGCAACAAGTGGAAGCTGACACTTCTCCACATATTATTCAACAAAGACTGATGTTTTGATGGTTTTCTCAAGAAATAAGTGACTCAAGGAAGGAGAGCTAAGTTAACATACGGACTATGGGAGCATGGATGTCCACCCCCACCCCAACAGTTCCACTTCAGAAAAACATGAATTTACATTTTTCTTTTTTCAAAATAACCAGATCGAAAAAACGCTCGAGATATGAAAATTGTGTTCTGATAAATATTTAATCAAGATTGAAAAGAACACACACTCACAAAGAATTGGCTGAGATAAAGTAATAATACTAATGAATTCATTCATAAGCACTGAAAGATAAAATCATTGCACAGAAAACAATATTACCTCAACACATAGGTGCCATATGTCTCCTGTTTTATTCACTAGCGGATCTAGTGTTAATTCAATCATATCTTGATGTGTGTTATGCACTCCCCTGAAGGTACATCAATAAATCAAACACTAATACTACAATAGTATGTAATTCAATTTATATATATACTAAAACGCCAGAAATAAAGGAATAAACGATATTTCTAATAGTGCGATTAATGCTACCCTTTTCCATCATAAAATGATTGTTGAAGAAAGAAAAAATGTGATATACTTCATTCAAAATACAGAAACCAATGTGACTGAAACTTATTCAGAAAAAAAAAATAAAGTAAAATATAAAAAATAAAGGTAAAGGTGTAAAAGAATCATTACTACAAATTTGTAAATAGTAGAATTAGGTAGGAAGATAAACATAAAACTTCAGTGAAAATGGAAATGTGACTCGTGAATCAAATTGATACTTTACTCATGACTATCAGAAGAATCCGATTCCAACCTCTCAGAAGGACTCAAGCAAAGTGTTACAGAAGTGGCATTTCGGGAAAAAATTGCAAAATTGATGCCATCTTCAGCCTCGGATACTCCTAATGGATGTGCCTGACCTGGGAAAACTTTCAGTGATGGCATAGTTTCCAACATTTGAGAAACTTCTTCCTAGAATCAGAACAAGTATACAAAGAAAAGGTGAGTACCAGTCTATCACCCAAACAAAAACACTTTAATATTTCACATATAAATCAGGTAAAACATAGGGGCCATCAGGCTCTAAAGCAATGAGAGGCTATTCTAAAAGACAGTTACACTAACAAACATTATTAAGCCCTTCTTTGAGCCCCATTATTTGACTAAGAATGCATTTTGAAATAGTAAATTAATGGAGAATGTGTAGTTAAAAAATAAGGAAAAATTTTGGGTTTGTGTGTAATATTATTTTATTGAAGAATAGGTGGTTGAAAAGGAGAGAGAAAAATGTATTTTGGAAATAAAGGGGATCAAACAAGGTAAGATATCTAAGAATTCAAATTTTTATCCATTGACTGCAAGAAATGTGTGAAAAACAGAAGTTGAACTACTCTGTGATATTAGACACATGCTGTCCACTTGCATAATTAGGTCAAGATAATTACAACTATTCAGGATAAATTACACTATTCACTATCGAGGTTTTAGTAAATTGCATTAAACTTCCCCCAGGAATTATATACATCCATTATTTCTTCCAAGGCCTTTCTTTCATAATGATTAAATTTTCTTCCCATTTAAAGATTGTATCAAATTATAAATTTAATCCGGCTAAAAATGCCTTTGTTTAATCCCATAAAAAAATTTATAGGGTACATATGACTCGGGTTTTGGTCATAAAAGGTCAAAATTCTAGGCTAATCCGCTCTTAGGCAAGCATTTAAGGGGCTAAATAAATCGAGACATTGCATTATCCTTTATGAGATCTGTCATCCAGGAATGAGCCTCCCTCCAGATATGAAATTTTATACCTCTTCTATACATCGGCAGTTTTAGGGTGAATCGCACATGAAAAACCATGTAAAAGTAAGAATGAACTGCCAATTTTGTTGAATGCCTCTACAGCTATGCGAAGGAATCAATCCCTAATATTATATGTCTATACATAAATCACACCTCTAATACCCCCTCCCACAAAAATTATGCTTGGGAGTCCACAAGCATCGACGAGAAAATTATGACGAAAACGATTCATAGATTTGGTGATGATATATGTGACCTGTTGATGCGTGGAAACGTGGAGAAAAGAGATGATCTTGGAGTAACGCATCTCGGATGTAATGGCAGTCTATTTCAATGTGTTAGTGCGTTTATGGTATACAAGATTCGCCGCAATCTGAGTCGCTGGGAAACACCAAGTTCAGCAAGAAGACCCTGAAGCCACACAACCTCGAAACACACAACAAATATAGCTCGTATTCAGCTTCGGTGGAGAACTTAGAAACACAATCTTGGTTTTTACATTTCCGAGAAATAAGAGCATTTCTAAGAAACATACACCACCCAGTAGTAGAACGACGAGAATCAAGACAACCAACCCAATCAGCATAACTATAAGCTATGAGTTCACGAGGAATTCCTTGAGGGAAGAACAGACCACAATGAGAGTCCAAATAAGGTAGCGAATAATGTGGTGGACAGCTACCAAATGAAGATGACGAGGGGTGTCCATAAACTTGCGACAGTATGAACCGCGAAGAAAATGTCCGGACATGTGACAGTGTGATAGATGAGACTACCTACCAACTTCCGATAAAGAGGGGAGTCGGGAAGAATTTCGCCTTCATCTTTTTTATATTTAACATTAAACTCTAACAAAGTATCAACGGGAGATAAATCACATAAATCACCCATCCGAATCAAGTCTTGAATATATTTATGTTCATTCAAGAAGAAGATACCATGTTGTATAGTATGAACCTCTAAACTAAGGAATTAAGTAAGATGATCAAGGTCTTTCATATAAAAAACAGAGTGAAAATACTGCTAAAGCTTCTGAATAAGGACTTGATCAGTTCCAAAAATAACAATATCGTCCACATATATCAAAAAGAAAACAATGCTAGCAGTACTCTTACAAAAAAACAGAAAATGCATCATACTGACCCTAAATAAAGGAGAAATCCAAGAGAGTGCGATGAAACTTGTCAAACCATGCTTGAGTGGCCTGCTTAAGACCAAGATCGTTTTGGCTTACATACGGAGTCCGTTGAAGGAAGAGGCATACAGGTTGGAAGTTTCATATAAATATCTTCATTGAGGTCTCCATGTAAGAATGCATTATTTACATCCATTTAATGCAGAGACTAAGACTGGGGAGCGACAAGTAATGATAATAGGCGACATGTAGTCATCTTAGCCACGTGAACAAATGTCTCATCATAGTCGATTCCATACTCTTGAAGATTTCCCAATGCAACCAATCGAGCCTTATAGCACTCGAGAACCATCAAAACGAAGTTTGATTGAATATACCAATTTACTTCCAATGGGTTTCACAGTCAAAGGCATGATACAACATCCCAAGTTTGGTTAGCATCAAGGACCTCAAGGGCCATATTTATCGCTTGTTGCCAACGCTCGTTCCATAGCTTGTCTATAGTAGGAAGGGATGGAAATCGAGTTAAGGGTAGCAGACATAGAGCTATGGAAGGAAAAACCATACCTATCAGGAGATTGAGAAACACGAGAAGTGTGATGCAAAGCAACAAGAGGCGGAAGATCATCTAGTGAAGGATCTGATGTCATGGGTGGAAGAATAGGAGGGCTTGAGGGACAATCACCTGATA
This sequence comes from Fraxinus nigra, assembly GCA_903798295.1. Lineage (NCBI taxonomy): Eukaryota > Viridiplantae > Streptophyta > Magnoliopsida > Lamiales > Oleaceae > Fraxinus > Fraxinus nigra. The sequence continues at coordinate 10,895 of CAIGRH010138925.1, read as the reverse complement.
AAGGGGCTCCGATGCAACATGTCTACGAGTGTAAACAAGACCTTATTGAGAAGTTTATGTAGAAAAATCAGATAAAACAGAGAACATGGAAGGGGAAACAACAATTTCTGAAGTGAAGAAATATTTTTTTCAAAGAAAAAACATTACGAGAGATCCTAATGCGATGTGTAATGGGACCATAACAGACATACCCTTTTTGAGTTCCACCATATCCCAGAAAAGCACACTTAGGAATGAGTTTTGTTCTTTCATTTGATGGTAGATGAACAAAACAAACACAACCAAGGGACGAAGATGAGAATATGTGGGATGATGACCAAAAAGTTCATAAAACAAAGATACATTATCAAGAGTGAGAGAAGGTAACCGATTTATGAGGTAATAAATAGCGGTAAACAAGGCTTCACACCAAAACCGAGAAGGAACAGAAAACTCAATTAGAAGGGTTAACCATGTCAAGTAGGTGACGATTTTTGCGTTCTATCGCCCCATTTTGTTGAGGAATAGAAGGACAAAATCGTTAAGAACTAATATCGTAAGATCTTGATCTAGGAGGAAAATTGGTTGTCAATGAAAGCAAGGAAAGTCTGAAAAACAAAGAAGACCTCATTCTTTGTACTGTACGGAGAAAATAAACCCAAGTGAAACGACTATAGTCACCAATAAAGATAACAAAATACTTATAATGAACATGAGATACCACGGGTACAAGACCTCATACATCACTATAAACAATATCGAAAATATGCGAAGCATGAGACCCATGAGAAGGGAATGGTAAAACCTTACTCTAAGCAAGTTAACATGAACCACAATCAATAGATGAAATTGAAGCACAATTCTTATTATTTAGCAAACCAGAGTTTAACAAATGTTGTAATACATTAGAATTGGGATGTCCCAATTTCTTATGCCAAACAAAGATATCTAAATTAGCAGAATTATAAAAAATGGGAAAAGANGGTTATAAACGGAAACTAAATAAAGTGAATATCATCTGATACCCCCCTTCAAATTGATGTCGGTGAGTCCACAAGCATCAATTTGCTGACTAGAAAGTTATGACGATTGCAAGTCAAGGATTTAGTGAAGATATCGGCAGCCTGTTGAGCACTGGAGACATGAAGCACAATCAAGTGAGACATATGAAATCGAAACAGAATTCTCATTACCAAATAAACCAAAATTGAACAATTGTTGTAACACATTGGAATTGGGATGTCCCAATTTCTTATGCCAATCCAAAATATTGAAAGTAGTAGAATTACAAACAATATGAAAAGGCGAAACAGGGTTTGGTGAAATATGAAAAAGTCATCCCTCCTTGGGCCCCTTCATGATGTCCTCCTGGACACTTGATCCTGCACAAGGCAATCAAAAGAAAAAAAAATATGGTGCAATTGTTATCAACAAGTTGACCAACAAATATAAGATTGGTCAATAAACTAAGAGAAACTAAAAATATTAGGCAAATCTAGTGCTATATCACCCACGATCGAGATAGGAAGAGTGTTGCTATTGGCAGTGTTTACATAAAGAGATCTAGTATATGGTCTAAGGTTACTAAGAAACAGAGGATGATGAGTCATATGTTTAGAAACACCCAAGTCTAATAACCAAGAGAAAGAAACATTAGAAAGATTACCTGAGACACCCAAGGCAAACAAAGCGGAAATAGTCATTTGTTCGATCATCTCAGGAGTGACGGAATTTTGGGAAGGACCGAAAGATGCTAGAACTAGAGTGGGAGCAGCTAGCGTAGCAAAACTGGAGGCTAATATGTAGCAGCAGAACAAAACTTGCTCCAATCTTGCTGAGAGGACGAATAGGACACTCCTTAATGACATGTCCAACTTTCTTGTAGTAATTGCATACTTTTCTAGGGCACTGAAGAGCGATGTGACCAAACTCCTTACAGTCGTAACAATGTACACTAGACATATCCCGATATTTGAATTTTCCTTAAGCAGCATATGGAATTGGAATCGGTGCTACCTGATTTTGTTGTTGCTCCAAAAAGGCATGAGTGATTAGTTGCTGCTCCTCTCGGTAATTCACCCAAACAGTCATCCAACGTCAGGACTCGCAATTTATAAAACTGGACCAGATATATTCAAATTCAACTCAATTTCATGAGAAATTGATCCCTTGGTGACTTTATGCACAGCTTGTACCGCCTTCAAACTATGAGTAAAACTAATGCAAAAATGATATCTGTGTACTCGATCCAAAGATTAGAAAAGCCAGAATAAAATTCTTCAATGGAGCGCGAGTCCTAAGAATTCATGAGAAAATTGTGTCAATTCAAACTCCAACTGAAACCGACGAGCATTATTGCTCTGGTGTAGACTTTCTTCAAAAACTCCCACATAGCACGAGCTGACTAGTAAGGCCTGAGATTAAAAACAATTCTAAGCATCAACGAATCCAATTATCCAAGCCATAATCCTGGAATCTTTGATTTTCCAGGCAAGGTACTTCTTATCCTTCTCTTGATCAGGAGGTGGAAGACTTCCATCAATATGTCCCTACATCTCTTCAACCAACTACCAAAAGTAAAATGCCCATGAAAAGTAGTTCTTGCAAGTAAATTGAATGCAAACGAAATCAGTTTTCTTGGTTGACATGATAAAACAGTGTACCCTCTCGCCAAATAAATTAATCACAACTTCACCAAATAAATTCTCCCCAAACAACTCAGCCCAATCAATAATAGCTCAATGGGTATCAAATTAAACAATCAACCCATGCCCAATAGCTCGAGCCCAACAAGTGTCCAATGAAAATTAAGCGCCTAAAAATCATACAATTAATTCAATCAGCTCAAGCCCAATAGATGTCCAATGGAAATTGACGGCCTACAAATTAGTCAAAGTAACAACCCAAGCCCACAAAGAAATAACAAGAACTCACCCGCGACCGGAGGACGACGAACTCCAACCAAAATTCATACAAAACTACAAACTCACACAGTGACGGGAGAAGAAGAATTCCTACCAAACTCACAAAATCACCTGGAAGAAACAACTTCTCTGACTAGGACCCAACACACCGAAAATGGGACAACTTCTTCACGCAACACTGAAAAGGATGAGCAACGACCACACTTGACACTGACTGAGATGAACAGAGAACTGGCCAAGAGGCAAACAAGTAACCAATGAAACCGACCCTGATGAACAAGCAATCGACAGCCGAAAAACCCAAGGGCGGCCATTGGTGACGCCGACTATGACGAAACCAAGAATTGAGGAAGGTTAGGACTCTAATACCATGCCAATTTTGTTGAATGCCTTTCCTGTATTACCTTTTAATTTATAGAATATTACATAGGCATACAAGAAAAGAAAATAAATTCCTAATTCTATGCAAGGGAATCAATTCCTGATATTATGTGTCTATAAATAAAATCACGCCTCTAATATGAATCAATTCAAACCAAACAGCAGATAAGGAATACATCAAGGCACAAATATCCCAAATAGGAGTGATAACAAATCACGTAAGATGGTTTCACACAAAGCTAATCATTTGGGAATAGTTCCGTAGCTAGTCCTTAAATAAGGATACTTGAGTGAGGTTATCTAGCAGCTGCTTTTGCACCCTATTTGAAGAAGTAGAAAGGACACTAGAAGGGAGGAAAGTTTCTTTCTTCACTCTGAGTGGTGGTTTAATAACTTTTGGGCTTGTCGAGTATCCCTCTTCTTTATGTAAGCATTATTTCTTGAAGTTTTGACTAGTGTGAAGAAAGAATTTTTTACAATTAATCATGGTACTACACCAGGAAATTGTTTGCACAATTCTTCTAATCTTAACTTCTATAATTTTAAAAGTGGATCTCCATCTTGGATCCATTTCTTTGCAACGTTATCTAAATAGTTGAAAGGATATTATTATACTCTTTAATGTTCCACAAAATTATGCCTTTTCCACTTCACATGATCATAAGATTGGAAGTCTGTATAATTCAATTAACATGTTCACTGTTAAGATACTACTCCAATCCTCGGGGCTTTTTCTTCAAGGAAATGTAAGTTCCCATCAAGCTTAACGGCTTTTTCTCTTATGGTACCTCAACGGTTGAGTATTAGTGGCTTGTTACCAAGGAGCAGAGCTAACAAGTGCTTCCTCCTGACGAGTAACATTATATGCACGCAACACGATGAGACAGATATTTCAACATTTGTTTCTGCACATGCTAGAGCTTGAAATATCTGGAGCAAAATGTTTGTTACTGCTTTTACATGAGATTGATCCTCTCGCTAGAGTGTTCTATATCATTTTTTGAACTTTTTCTCATGTACACATGTATATATACAGACATACACCACAAATTGCGGACAAATTATTCTTTCAAAACAATAACTTATGATTCATCAATTACAAAGGAAAAGAGATAAAGGTGGAAACTTTATATAATAGGAAATTCTATACAATTACCCCTGTTAGACCTCATACTTGCAATAGCTTTATGATGCATAATCCTAATAATATTTACTAGCATAGTACACTCCATGGCTTTTTTCCAAATTAATAAACATTAGCCGCAAATAATTTTCTTATCTACATTTTTCAGGCAACATTAAAAGCTGGTAAATGGCTTTCATATTGGATGTCCCTAACATAAAAGAAAATTGGATTCATATTTTCTTCAAATCAAATCTTAATGCATGTTTTATCACCCAATCTCATAATTTATAGTGTGACATGACCTTAATCCAGCATAATTTGCAAAAACTTGAATATGTCTCTTATTATAACAAATGGACACTATATCACTTTTCTTTTGGCTAATGTGGCTAAATTTTTAATCATCAAGCATCTTTTGAATAATGCATATTTTAAAAAGATGTCCAACTAGCATACAATGCTAATGTATATAATCATCAAACGCTCAGAATGACGAAAATTGAGAATTTTCCAATAACCAAAGCTTAGTAACAATGATATCACGAGAATTGACATGACAATAGACAGTCACATAAACCTCCTCTTCAAGTATCTAACTAAACATAATATGATAGTACTGGGGAATATACATAAAACTACCTCTTCTACAGTAACGCTCTGTTCTCGGGCTTGACGAGCATACACACTACAATTTCTACGGTTACTGCCACCAGATGCGTGTCCCACCTACACCGTTAGGTTAAATGACGTCATCAACACCCAACACACTGCAATTTCAACATGAGTCATCATAAAAGTTAAAAAAAAAAGGGCAGCTCACTTTGCTGATTAATTTCTGCCCAGCAAATAAAGATCTTTCACGTGGGTTTAGTCTGTGAACAAATATACAGACAAAAATCAATCAAAAATGGAAAAAAAAAATATAACTAAACTAGCATAATAATCTTTAATTAAAGCAGAATAGTGAATCAATTACCCAAAAATCGGTGGCCAGCTAGAAGGATTGAAATTGGTGAAAAGAGGAGAACCCAGTACCATATGTGTTATCGACATAATCGTAAGTGTTAATTTAAGATGAGGAAAAAAGAGATGGGCAAGAAATGCAGAAGCATGCTCTGTATTAATATTTTCAGTGTGATGAGACAGTTGAGTTGAGCGGCAGCAAGTGTTTAATTGTCACGAGACATTGGAAATTGGAATACCCCTTTTGAGTAACTTTTTTGTATTCAGATATTTGGATTCGAGAGGGGCGCAGAAGCAGGGGACTCATTTTCTGTCTGCCCACGTGTTAGATGATGATCTTGTCGAATTCTTGGCCTCCACGTTACAGCATCTCCAACGCTCTCTATTTTAATTTTAAAAAATATATTCTATTATTCGGTAAGTACGTATAAATTTAGGGAGTTAAAATTTTAAAGTATTCCAACAAACTCTTTATATTTAGCTCATGTTTGAGTTACATTATTTTTTTCATTCTCATTCTTCTACTCATTTTCAACCACATATTTTTTAATAGAATAATACTTTACATCACATCAATAACATTTCCTTCTTTTTCAACCACATATTCCATATTACATCAAACAAAAAATGCATTCTTGGACTCAAAATGTGCACCAAACAGGGACTAAACACTTAATTTTACTACTCCTAAAAAATATTTATTATTTTTCTTTATCTTTTATTTTAACTAGTTTTTCTTTAGATTATTTTATTGCTTTCTTACATTGAAAATTGAAACTTTTTTAATGCATTTAATTATAGAGAGTAGATTTNTTTAGCTCATGTTTGAGTTACATTATTTTTTTCATTCTCATTCTTCTACTCATTTTCAACCACATATTTTTTAATAGAATAATACTTTACATCACATCAATAACATTTCCTTCTTTTTCAACCACATATTCCATATTACATCAAACAAAAAATGCATTCTTGGACTCAAAATGTGCACCAAACAGGGACTAAACACTTAATTTTACTACTCCTAAAAAATATTTATTATTTTTCTTTATCTTTTATTTTAACTAGTTTTTCTTTAAATTATTTTATTGCTTTCCTACGTTAAAAATTGAAACTTTTTGAATGCATTTAATTATAGAGATTGGGTTTGGCTCTTCAAATTTGGAGAGTCAAAACCACTCTTTAAATTAAAATATTAATTTAAAGAATCTTTTGAAGCATGATTTTAAATGTTGACTCTTTAAAATAGAGAGTATCTCATGTTTAAAAAAAATCTTGAAGATGCTTTTAACTGTACTCTAATTACATGTTTTTGCGAAGAGGCAACAGAACCACTTTTTAGAGCCAAGCTTGTCGAGTGCTTAAGAGTTCTATAATTAAGCTCGTTTGGGGCAAATTTTTTTATTTTTTTTAAATTTGTTTTCAATAGTATTTTGTTTTTTGAAAATATATGATTAAAATTAAACAAAATTTGGATTTACATGTATAATATTTTATCGTATAAATGTGTGATATGAGACGGAGTCCAATAGAGACCGGTGCATGCATAAGCTTGTACTGAACTTTGGGCCTAATCCAAATCGCTTTTACATTTTTTTAAAGTTTTGGATTAAGTGGAAATTATACCTAGACATGGTTTTTAAATTCTCAATTCAAAAATCAAATTTAAAGTTTATTTTGTTCAAACTTCAAGTAATAATTTAAACTTTTTAATATCATAAAATCAAATTAACCTACCCCACACCCCCACAAAACCCTACTTCATCTTTAAACTATCAATTCATTTTCCACCTCCATATCCACTCCACCCAACCCTTCAACGACTTTTCAGGATGCTCGTGCGTGTAGAGACAAACACAATATTGGTAACCGACGCACTAACAGGCACATCACCGGCCGCGTGTGTGCATTACTGGTGCTCGTGCACTCTGCACCGACAGCTCAACCATCACTGTTGTACACTGAACAACGGCTGTTGCTTCTTGTATTGGTGCCCACATGTTTCTCTTCTGCATATGTTTCTCTATTTCTCTAGTAAAGATGAATGAGGTGTGTGGTAGGTTGTGGTTGAGAGCCGAAAAAGTTTGTGGTTTGTAGTTAAGCGCTAGCGATGTCAGATCTATGGGTCGAGAGCGTGGCGATGTCTATAATTTAGTCGTTTTCGACATTGAGTTGTTATGGGTTTTCTTCCTTCTTGATTTGCTTATCAGGAGCTTAGAAGTGGTCGTGGTGATCACCGTGATAATTTTGAATTTGATCTTTTGGTGGTGTTTGGGTGATGGTGGTTGTGATGATGGTGGCACTGGTGAGGTGGTGGTTATGTTGGTGATAATGGTGATGTGGTTGTGGTAGTGGTTGTCATAGCAGTGGTATGATAGTTGTGGGTGCGGTGCGGTATGAGGTGTTTGTGACTAATTATTTGGTTGATTGTTGAGGTTGTGTCGGTGTTTGTGTTGCTGGTGGTGGTGGTGGTGGTCGCAAGTGGCGATGGTGGTGGTAGTGGTGGTATGTGATCAACTATTTTGTGTATATGGCCAACTATTTTGTTATTTGACCACTATTTAATTGTCACTTAAAAATTCGATAATTTGTGAGTAAAAAATAATTTGTGACCAATTCATTTGAGAATCTATAACCAACAAATAAATTGTAACCTATAAATTTTTTAATGTGATATATAAGATTTTTTTTACTGTGACTAATTAATTTGATAATATGTAACTAATAAATAAGTTGTGACATATAAGTACACATATGTAACCATTAATTGTGTAATTGTGACCTTAATATATTTAATTAATAATATGTTTTTAATTAAATAATTAATACCTGAGTTTTGGATTTTGCAACTTAAAACCTGACTTATGAATTTTTCCCTTGGACTATTGGTGAAAAGTTCAAGTGAAAATCATGCAGAGAGGCCACACATTTCAATCCATATATATTACTACTCTTAACTTCTCCCTCTTTGCGACTCCGTTCGGCGCCTCACTCCTTAACCTCTCACTCTCGTCTCAAGTTTCCTTTATCACAAGCCATAATTTATCACTATAAATAAGAACCATAATTCCAACAATAGTGATTTTCATTGATGTGAGATCTTTATATTAATTGGGGGCTTTGGTTCAATTGGTAATGTGATCCATTATACAAGAACAACTCTGGGCAAGGATGTATTGATCGTTAAAGAATGGTCTATGACTGGATCGTGAGTGAAGCTGATCAAAGAAACAATGAGACTACTTGCTCAAGTCACGATGGAAGAAACATTGATCAGGTAAGCAAAATGACAGGTTTCATGTTGGGTTTGGAAGAAAAAATAAGATGGATCACCTTGGCCCAACAGCGGATGAGAAAGTTGAAAAGAGTAACTATGCAGCCGCATAGTACTTCTAGGCATGCCACTGCATGACTCTATACCTAGAATCAGAGTAGCACTTTTGGATGAACTATGCGACCGCCATACACTATGTGGCTGCATAGCACAATTCTGGGGTGAATTTTTCAATTTTGGAAAGAATCTTAGTTTATTTAAAACTCTAATTTTATGGTATCTCTTGATATTTTGAATATTAATTCCGTTTTTAATTAGGTTTTATGTGTTCCATATAAATAGGGTTCATTCCATTCATTCTAAAACACACAATTATTGAGAGATTAACTGCAATGCTTATTGATTTCTTCTTGTTCTTCATTAAATTAATTCTGAACTTATCAAGAATTAAATTCTTGTGGCGTTCATTGATTTAAGTAAGATTCATAAGTTTTATGATCATGGGGTGAAGATATTTTTGACGATTATCTTGGTTATTGATTCCATATTTATTAGATTACGCTTTCAAATGTTGAAACTTGGCTTTCTTAGGTTTTATCTAATATGTCGTATGTTTCTTAGTTTCAATTGCTACGTGAGTTCGCATCACTTGGTATCAGAGCTTGGTTGCAAAAATCAAGGTTATTTAATTTAATTTCTTGTTTGTTTTTGTTTGAGTTATGATCTTTGTGATTTGTTTTCTTCATTTTTGAGTCATTCAATCCAATTAAAATACCAAAAAAAACTCAAAAGACGTTTGGGCGTTAAAATAGTGCCCAAATCAATTCTTTTTCAATTTTTTTGGTCATTGTTGAATTTTAACGCACTTAAAAAAAGTGTCCAATCGGAATTCAAGAAATAATTTCTTGAATTTGTCCTTAGCGTTTCATTCAAAGTTCAAATTCTTACCTTTTTAAATCATTCTAGATCATTTTCCTTACTCAATTCTTTGTTTGGACTCCACAAAAGTTAAATTTTGATTGAGATTGAATTAATTCTTTGAAACACTTGTAAGAAAGCATTGAGTGGGAAAATGTGGAGAGATGAGACTAATAGAGGAAAAAAAATTCAAATTTAGTTATAGACAAGTGAACACGTGAGGTAAATATTAAACTGGATTTAGGATGTCTGACATAGATGATTCTACTTCAAGAGGGAAGAATAGTCAAGTGATCATGACAAGGGTATGATACGATGATGTAAAAGGTTGTTGGTGATATTGGAGATATAATGGAGAGGCAAGAGGCAAGACACAATGCTTGCTAATTTGCGTAGGGAACAATCTAGAGAAGTTTCTAACACAAGGAGCAATGAAGCGGGATCATAGAGCGGATTTTGCTAATGAATGATAGTGACATTAATGAGAATACATTGGTGGATATCGAATTGGGAAAAATAAGGGATCTATGAGTTAGGCATGAAATGAAGGGTAGAAATCATGTTGGAGATGGTGTTGATAGAACTATGAGAAATATTGATAAGTGCATTTTATACACTTATTCGGGCTTCAAAATATTGATATTTCGTAATTCTTTTAATGGAATTATAGCCTAATTTATTATATAATATGTTATTAGATGAAACTCAATTAATGGAAGTGAAATCGAAAGAAAGAAGCGAAAAATGGTGAGATCCAAAGTTTGGGGCTAAAGTACAAATACTCAAAACTCGTGTCGAAACTCACGATGAAGATTTGAGAATTCTAGGGGTCAAATGGATACAACTAAAGATTAAAAGGAGTGAAAATAAATCAATTTTCAACCGCACAATGATGTCCAAACTTTTAGTTGGAAATTGAGACCCATTTTTTGCCCAGTAAACATTCGAATTGAAAAGAGCTATGTTTATCATAGTTGTAGTCCTTTGCGTTATCTTTCCAATGCATTTTGAATCGCCATAATCGGATATCGGGAGAAAAAGTTATGATAACAATAATGAAGAAGAGGCAAAATGGCAACAAGGGCGCTATCCTTTCAACAGCAGCAAACTTTTTACAGAAAAGTGCTGCCACCATAGTGTCTAGGCGCTGCGCCGTACAAATAGGGTTTTTGCTATTCGGGACGCGAGAAACCCATAAAAAGACTCCAAATTGGCTAAGAACATGTATGAAAGTATAAATAGACCTAAGTAGACACTAATAAATGGGTTATACCTAAGGAGGCACTAATAAAGCGAACAATGCAGTCTTTTTGTGATCCTTAATTCTTTA
>CAIGRH010138836.1:0-12278 GCA_903798295.1 Fraxinus nigra | reverse complement strand
AGAATCCTCAACCGATTGGACCACAGGCGCATGTTGCTACGGCATGAGTGCAACGATTTGCTATGTCAGCAACTCCACTTGTTGACACAGCTGTGCGATTTCATCACGTCTATATACTCTTCTATCGGGGCTTCGCAGGCTTTTGGACGTCTCCTTGGCGGCTTATAGGAAAGATGAACAGCCTTACGAGAAAAATTCACAAGAAATTTTATTCAATTCAATAAATTGTGGCCTCAAAGACTTACAATGCTTTAAATAGTAAAATTCTAACAAAAATCGAAAAATAAATAATAAAAATAACGATATTTTTTCATAAATGAAAATTTTGAAAAATTTCGAGATAAAAACTTAAATGGAAACTCCTAAGATTCAGAATCGTCTTCCAACAAATAGAATACGAATCCGAATTTTATTAAACTCGTGTTTGACATCCATTTTGAGGAAAGAATAAATTTTGAAATAGTTATTGATGGAAGAATGTGTGATTAAAAAGTAAGGAAATTTTTTGGGTTTATGTGTAATGTTATTTTATTGATAGAATGTGTGGTTAAAATGAAAAATGAAAAAAAAATGAGAAATAGAATGGGTGTCAAACTTGGTCTAAATGAGATATTACCAAAATAAAATTATCATATACGGCAAAAACGTTTAATTGAAGGCCCAAACGACGAAATCTGCCCAAAATTCGACGTACCTCATGGCCAAAGGCGATGAGTTGTGATCATTTGTCCGTTTCCAATCGAATTAGACTAGCAATGTCAAAAACGGACAAAATCAAAGTTATCATGAAATCATTATTTTGTCTTGCGATCCTGCTTCATCATGAACTCTAATTCCTTGCGCATTTCATCGGGGAAGGCTTTGTTACAATAACAGAAGATATGAAATTCAAGATTATTTTCAAGAAGTGTATATAGGCATGCAAAACACAAATTCTTGATATTCTATCAGTTGATCGATGAGTTTCCTAGAGTCGTTAGAACTTCCGTCTACATACTTATTCTGAGTTCTATTGAGAGCATGTTTTCTTCGAATTTTCTAAGAAAATGATTTTTGTCTTGAGAAAGTCACCAAACTTTCGTACTAATGTATTGTTTCATAGAGATTCGATTCATATTTGGATGGTGTTTTCTTGTACTTGAATAGAAGAAATCGAGACAAATTTATGAATTCTTTTGAAGGTTTGTGATGAGTATGATTCTTCGTTGTATGAACTTTTCAAAACACTAACACGTTTTGTACTATAGATTGGTCACAATTTGAAAGAACTGAAGAACATGAATGTCTAAGAAAATTTAATGATTAATACTTGATATAGCTCATCATGTTGTCTCATGTATATATGTCGATACAAAAGAGCATATGAGTCATTATTACATAAAATGCATTTAAATTACGCGTCTTTTAGTGAAATATACAAACATTAGATCTGAACTTACAAATTACAAGAATTTCAGTTTGAAAATTTGATAACATATGCTCATAATCAATCTATACAAATTAGTCCAATTAAAAGAAGGAAACATAAGGAATGAAATGGAAAAAATGGAAAAGTCGCGGCTTTCTTGCTTTAGTAAATTGAATTGGGAACGATCGGTAATGATTCATGTTACTTTATGAAAAAGTTGGAACAGACAGGGGAAATTGACTACTAGCATAGTGACATATGTGCAATATGAGTAAATAAGTTGATAGATTGTAATTAAAGTGACATTTATTGTTAATTCAAAAATGGACAAAATTGAGTTTTGACGTGAATAATTCTATTGCTATATCAGGAGGCGACACTGATATCGAAAGAATCTATCAGTCGAATTAATTAATTTTCACGTATATATGAATGACAACGTGACGGATGTGGGACTAGTCAATCATTTCCACCTCCACCTCTCCAGTATTTCTATCATCCTACCTCATTCTCATACCCGTTAAAGCGGAACTGCTCAGGGTGGGGTGGGATGGTCATCTGCCCCCATTTACTTTTTCTTTATTTCATTTTTATTTATTTTATATCTTTATTTAGTAAATATTTTTAATTTTTTTCCAATTTGTTAAGAAAAACTTATGTTCTCATAAATCTTTTATTTTTGTTTGGTAACAAACTTAAATTTAAAGTTAACTTTAAACGGGGTGGGTGACGAGGCGAGGAATATGTTTCCCGTACCCGTCTCATACTCGCTTCGAGTGGATGACCCCCGTCCCGTTTACCCGATTAGACAGGCAATGGGGCGAGTCCCACGAATATCGAATTGAACCTACACGTACATAGTCTTGTGAATAAAACATTAAATATTTTAAGAAAAATGAGAAATTGATTACACTATTATTTTATGTGAGATTTTTGCGAATTATTTGTCAAGGTACATGATTATTTTGAAATGCTCATTACACTATGATGATGTGAAATTATAAAGATTTTACAGTGTTTGATTCTGAAATGGAAAGCGAGACATAAATTACACAATATTTAATCTACTAGAATAGTACTTGTGATTATATGAAGCAGTATGCTTAGATAACAGATTAAAATATATTAAAGGGTGCATTTTTGATGAAATTGTTCCGTATATTATGATTTTATGATGATTATGAGATTATATTATTTACTCGGAATTAATGTGATATATATAGATGACCAGTCATATTTTTCAACATTGCTAAATTATTTGTCTCGCGATTTTTACTATCGTTATTGTGAAACTTTAAATTGTGAATTGCTAAATGACATGAACTCGAATTTCGATAAATATATATAAATGACAGAACACAGGGGCGGACTGAGACCATTTGTGTTGTGGGGTCATTTTGGGGTCAAAAATGAGAATTAAAAAAAATGATAGGTAAAAAAAAAAACTCAAAATAAAAATTTGTGGGGTCACTTGACCCCACATAACCCTATGTGGGTCCGCCCCTAGCTATTATGTAGCTACCGAATATCAAATTAAAGAGATTAGTTGACATAAATCCCACCAACTTAATTCCAATGACAATTACAAATAAGTTGGAGAATTAAATTATTTATTACATCTTTTTCATTCTCTTGAAATAGAAGACACGACGATAAAACAACGTGCCGTTTCAAATGTGTCCATTGATACACATAAAAAATCATAGGATAGTGCAAAAATTATATTATATTTGCTTTCAAAAAAAAATTAATATTATAGTTGACAAAATATAACGTATAAATTAATATCTTAAAACATTATACTAATAAAATTCGATAAAATAATTGATAAATTTTGTTAGTACTTGTTTTCTTTAATTCGGTTCAGTCAGCATTGCGTATTATGCTACCATTTTAGCTTAGAAACAAATGTAAACAAAATTTATCATTTTTTATTATTTAAAAGGTTTTTTTTTAAAATATAATTATATAAGGATCCATGGATATTTAACAGGAGACTAATTTTACTTTGTTATTGAGTCCTTGTTTGGCGTAGCTTAAAAAGTTGATACAAATTTAAGTCAAAATCAACAATTAATTTTATTCACACATCTTTATATAACTCGCAACTTTGATCATTTTCAATCATATATTTAATCAATTTTTATCAAAATTTACTAAAAAAAAAATAATCTAATTTTTAACTACACCAAACAGGAAATAGCTTTGAGTTCAATTTCGAGTATGTAAGATTAGACGCGAGAACAATTTTGTACTCCCTTCCATACTTTAGAAATGTGTAGTAAATAAGTGGCCCTAGCTCTAATCTTAAAAAATAAACCATAAATTTGTGTATTTGATCTCCATAACCTCTCCAATTCTCAAATCTACCTAACCCCAAGCTCCTATAGACCCACAGATTTAAATGACCGTTCAAATCTGATGTTAGAATGAAAACAACCTTTTCAACACCCACCCCAGCCGCCCCTACCCTCATAAGAGTAACATAAAGAAGAAACTTTCAAAACCATAGCGTGTAACTTCATTTTCCCACACATTCCATCTTAACTCATCAACAGCACTTCCATGGAAAAGCAAAACATTAGAGCTAGTGTCGATGAATTGTCTTTAGTTAAAGCAGCTGCATGGGCATGGTTCCAACATGGCTCCGGCTCCGATGGGAAACCTATGTGTGAATTTGATCTTACGAGGTTTACGAATGTTCCAAAACCATCAAGGTACAAGTTACAAGCCATTAAACAAGTTCAAGAAACAACAGATTCATCTGGTTCAACATTAAGTGTTTCTAATAATTCCCTTCTTGATAAGTACGAGATAGAGAGGATATCAAGGCAGCTAGATTCGTATATAGAGTCTAGTCATGCTCAGCACTACGGCAGGCTTTATGTCGGTGATTCAGACGAAAAGGGAACTGTGGTGGGGGTCGGAGAAAGTGGCGGCGGGATTGGAATGAAGAGTAAGCAGAAGAAAATGAAAGAAATATCAAAAGGGTACTTTTGGTTTGGGCATTCAGTGGTTTGTGGTTCCAGACATGATGTGGTGCAAAATAGAAGTTTTGGGCATCGACAACGGCTGCAGCGACAAGAAAAGCACGTGGCGTGAATCCTGTAGTAGCAGTGAGCAAAGGTCCGGTTCTAAAATCCCGGAAATGAAAAATGTCAAAATAGGAATAAGAGTTGATATTATTGTTTATAGAAGCATTTTGTTGATTATTATGCCATTTTCTCGTCCCTAAGTGCCTAGTGCCTTGAAGATGCATTGTAGGAGCTTCATTTTCTTCTCATTAAGGTCGAACCAAAATATGTGTTCTTGCTTGAAAGATAGCTATCTATACATGTTATTAAAGGATGTGCGAATTCTCTAACAAAGAGGAGTCGTGTTTTTTTAGAATGCCTAAATCTCATGAGAGAATCAAACCTACAATTTCTTTTCTCATTGACGTCGAACCTACATGTGCTCTTGCTTGAAAAATAGTTGTCCATACATGTTAACAAGGCATGTATGAAATCTCGAACATAGAGAAATCGTCATGTTTTCTAAACTGTCTAAATCCCATGAGTGAATCGAAATTTAAATTTACATTTGATCTATGCTCATGAAGAAGGTTTGGTTTCGAACCCGAGTTCGACTTCGATTACTATGTCCTTTCTCGTCTCTGGGTACCTAGGTATCTTGATTCAGGTCAGTTGGCCTAAGCCTGGCCACGGCATGGCCATGAGTAATCAATTGGCCAAGTTGCGTGGTGGTTGTTAGGAGGAATTAACTGTGAACGCCCATGGAGTTGGACAGCTCATGTGTCATGCACGAGGTTTAATATCATGGTCTGTATTTTAGTGCAACTATTTTGCCACATCTTTTGTACACGTGCATAGACTCCTACCACAATCGAATGTAAATTAATTACTTATTAATACAGTACAAGACATACAGACACAACTACTCTTCCTAAATTCATTTAGAGCCTTTTTGGTACGACTTAAAATTCAATTAAAATTAAAAATATGACCGTTATTGGGTCCACCCGTCTAATAAAAGTAAAAAATAACAGCTATATTTTCAATTTTAATCTGATTTTAATCTCTACCACACACCCTCTTAACTTTTTAACATGATACGTAGTTGGACACAAAAATGAGTTGACATTAACTAACTCACGAAGCCGATGTGCCAATGGATCTCAAGTCAATCGTAGTTAATAAGCATGTTTGGGTTGACTTATAAGGAGAAAGACCCGTACTTCTCTCACAAACATGCTCTAAGTCGAATGTTTAGGGAAAGAGCATTAGCTTCACCCGAAAGTTCGGACAATAGGTAACAATCGAGCTCAGACCTATTAGGGGTCATCTACACGTATTATCAAGCAAGAAGGTTTCCATAGAAGGCTGAGTGAGATGGGTTGAAACTTGTGGCAATGCTATGAGATACTTGAGGTCAGGCTAGTACAACCATGTATAGAAACCAACACAACAATATGACATTCACACCAACGTAGTCCATAAAAGCGTATAGACAATATGAAACTGCTAAGAATTTATGAACCTATTAAAAGTGTCATACAATTGACAAGACAAATAACAGCACCTTATATCAACAAGTGATGCTTGGAGGCAACCTCGCCAAGGAAGCCTCGTTGTCAAAGAAGACGTGACCTCAGTCTATAAGCATCCTTGACAACTTAGGATGCGGTTCAACTGCTAGTAGCAGCCTAACTCTCTGACTTGGACGTTTTTTCAATTGTTCAATATCATCTTACACCAATAAAAAGAGAAATAAAAATTGCTATTAATCTACTGAAATTGTCTACTAATATACATGCATCTCTTCACTCACCAAAGTTGGTGAGCATAGATGATGTCCACATGGATATCTGGCTTCAAATGCAAAAATAAGCAGAAGGAGGTAGTCTATATCAGATACGAGATGTAGTCGAAGATCTGAATAACAAATTCATCCCGTGCTTAGTTTCAAATTATTAAAATAGATTACCTCCAAGAGGAACCACCAATTCTGATCACTTCCTCAGTACCACTATGCCTGTTAGGTCCACTATCTTTGCTTACGTCATCTTTTTGATAGCTCACGTCGCCATATAGATCTTTAAGCTTGGCCAAATTACTGGATGCAGATGTCCTTTCTTTGTTTACATCTCTAGCAGGACTCAAACGACTCCATTCATGAATGCTTTGACTCCTGCTTCTGCTACGGCTTCGACTCCGACGAGAACTACCTTCTTTTGTGTAACGATCATCATCACGGCTGCTCCTCTCATAATCCCTTCTATAGCTATCTCTGGGCCTTCTATCATAATCATACCCCCGATCTCTGTCTCTTCCACGTTCTCGGTCTCTCTCCCTTTCCCTGTCTCTATCTCTATCTCTGTCCCTGCCTAGATCTCGATCTCTATCTCGGTCGCGGGAATAATCCCTGTCCCTATCCCTCTCTCTGTCCCTCTCCCCTCTTTCTCTGCCTCTATCCCTGTCTGAATATTCTCGATCAGATAAATCACGGCTCTGGCTTCTACGAACACTTGGGGACCGTCTTGAATCACCTTCCCTATCATAAGAAGACGATGGAACCGTACGGCGAACAGGAGATGAATCCCTAGTTGTTGCACGATGAGGAGCACGTTGACCGAAGGAAACAGAAAGAGAAGCTTTGACGGAAGGTGGCCTCCGGGCTGTTTCCTCAGATCCACGGGTAGTCTCACCAGTAACACCAAAATGTTTAGTAGGTAGCTTCATCTTTTCAAGATTGGCTACAATAGTTCGCAATACAGGAACTGGGATGCGGGGGAAAAGTGTGTCAAAGTAATACTGCAGTCAGAAACAAATTTCTGAGTTATATGAAAGTGCAGAAGATAATGGCATGAAGACATATTTGAATCTATCTATTAGAACATTCTTTAGCATATGCAATGATAATAGCATACCTTAACCATAATCTAAAAGATAAACCACAAGGATAAGCTAATCATTATCTGCCATTCCATCCAATAACAGAAACAAGTCATCCCTAAACCATAATAAATGGCTCCTAAACATCATAACGAACTCCACTCATCACCTCCTATACACAAAGAATTTTGGTAAAGGGAGATTTCAATAGCAAGAGAACTATAAAAACATCAAATATTGCAGGAGGTGCATATTATGGGCAGATGTTTGACGGGGATTCTAGGAGAAATAGGATTAAATATAGAACCTGATTTCAAATAGGATTTGGTAGATAAGTTAAGATTTGTATAGAATTTTCTGCTTAAATTCTTCTCTCTTTTCTAACTTCTTTTTTTTTCTCTTCTCCTTCTCCTTCCCCTTTCTTATCTCTACTTCTCTATTTTTTTTAATTTTTTTTTTCGAAAGGTAATCAAGTATTTTATTAATCAATGCATAATACACCGGAAGTGTATTATCAATTTAAATCGGAAAGTAACAANTATCAATTTAAATCGGAAAGTAACAACTTGAAATTAGAAAGCCCATCTATATGCCTCATGACCACAGCATTAAACCAAGTATAACCTTGAGGGGAAGTACATAAAAAAGGAGCAGATTTGTCAGATGATCGCGTAGAAAGTGAGATACGATGGAAAAATAAACATAGAATTGGTAAGTGTTCCTAACAACATTTACGAAAAAATAGAAATGAGTAGTGGATAAGTGAGTAGTATTTGCAAGTCTCTAGAAATGTGTGGTTAAAAAGTGAACTGAGTATTTATAAACATGAGACAAGCATAGGCTAAACTTAATTGCTTATTCGATGAGTAAAATCGAAATATTACATAGATCAAGTGCTTATCCCTAAATATAGTGCCATTTAGAACTGAATACATTAGATGTCAAACCAAAGGGGTTGGCATAATAAGGCTAAAGACCTCAATCAATAGGTTGCACTAAGCAATGCAGAGAATAGCGCTGATTACGCGAAAGGGAGAAAAGCTAGTGGATTACTGTAATATCCAAAGATATCTATCAAGTTAATTGAAAAAAGATATACAGATGATTAAATGATAAATATCTATAAGATAAGCATAATAGAAACGATTATATAATTACCAAGCCGCACTAGAATTGATTCGAAAAAGATCAGAAAATAGATTATATACCAACAAGTGGATGTGACACCATGCCAAACATAAAGTTTGTTACGAGGAATGTGTGCCAAATGCCAAATATACATGCTAATTGTCAATGTATTTTACGAGGAGGATTTGCATGAAAAAGGGATAAACTTGGAGAAAACACATGCAGTTTAACTTGTCCAGCAAATCGAAGGCAAAGCATAGCACCTTACCTGACCAAGAAGCAAGTCGCGCACATAAACACCCATTGTGGTCATTCGGCCATTAGAACCTGGAGAGAAATCCTACAATGTGTATAGTGTTCACAAGAATAAGCTTTCTACATTAGCATTACTGAAGTTAAAAGTAAGATTTAGCAGGTAAAGAAACAAAATCCAAGATATTAATTACACAATCAAGGCTTACACCAGTGCAGCACTTGAAGATGCCCCAATACAACTCAGGAAGATTTTGTTAAAGATAACAAGAAATATTTCCTAAGACAAGCATCTCAAAGCATTAGTTCCTCAAACACCATTTCAACCCAAAATGTCTCAACTCCCATAGTAAGATAAATAAAAAGAGAGAGTATAGATAAGAGAATTGAGACATCTTAAGTGGGAATATTCTCAAAAAGAGTACAAACAAATAAAACAAATTGGAAGACGTGTCCATTCTAAGAGAACCACATCGATACTCCAACCAAATATCACAATTTGACTACATTGGAACCTAATTAGTTTCCAGAGCCATAAACCAAAATAGCATGTAAGTAATTCACATCTAAGTTGACTTACTTATTACCCAGTTTTCAACTTTCAATTTATAGGAAGACAACAATACTGCGTCAGGCAAGGACATGGTAACATTATGCACATAATCAATTATTACTTTAAATAACATGAGAACAACTCGAACTTAAAAGTATAAGAGTAACACAAAAAGTTGAGCAACAGGGCACCTTTTTCATACCTCGTCATCTTTTAAGTATGGCTCATACCAACTCCATAATGTCTTTGGATCGGCAACATATCTTAAGTAGAGAAATCCAATCTGCAGAAGTAATTGAGATCACTAGTCTCAAAATAAAGGCTCACACCAGCAAACAAATTGACCATACAAACAAAATGGAGAATAAATTAGGTCCATAATCTCTTACTACCAAAAAAAGAAAAATCATGTCTCTGAAATACTTACCTGGAAGAGTGAACATACTAAGAAGCACTAATATGAGCATGACATAACATGGACTCAGCATGTAACTTATCATAAAAGTAAGAGACGTGTCAAGGTCATCTATTAAAATGTTATATATTAATACCATTATCTTTAAATCTTTTATTTCTACAAAATTAATACCTATTTTAGATTCAATTTTGACTATTTCAAGTGAAATCTTGTGAATCAGAAGAGTGGCTCTTTGTTGAAAGACAAATGAGGATTCTATTTACTACTAATGCCACATGGCATGTTGAACGAGTGCTTGAGAAGTGTAGAAGTAGTGTGCCTAGTATGTCGAAATATAAGAAAATATTGAAAATAGGAGTCCGATGGTCAGACACTGTCTCGAAGAATGTACAGTTAGTTAGACCCCAAAATAAAATAAACAAATATGGTGCGAAGACTGCTTACCGCTCTGATATAAGGAGAATCTGGGTGCTTCAGTAGCCCGTGCATTTGCTTGACAGTGAGTTTCATGGTAAAAAACTTGTAAAGAAGGCAAAATGCCGTTGAAGGACCCCGACAGTTGCCTGTCATCCATGGCTCCACATGTGTGACGGTAACGTAAATCTCATCTATCACTTCATGATAAGTTTTCAATCTCAAAAGGTCCCGAAAGTAATCAGATGAAAGTATATTCATGCACAGAACTTTCTCCAATAATTGATCAATTGGTCTTCCGGACGACTTTATCTCGGCCATACTGTATCATTCAACGCACTGACACATCAAATAAAACGTTAGAAAATAGAATATCAAAAGATTATCATAGCAAAGTTACTCATGAAAAAATAAAAACTGTATTCCTACAATATAAGAAAAATTGAATGAATTAATAACTAAAAACAATTAAACAGTTGGACTCAGTCCAGTAAAATTATAAAACAACAATTTCCTCTCTTATGGCATAATTACTTTTTTTTTTTTTTTCAAAACCTCTAACGTAATTTGAAATTGAAGATAATTAACGATAAAAGGAATGCTTAAATTTCACTATATTTGCGACCTCAGCTGTCAAAAATTTGTGCAAATTAGGTTACGAATCTAAATCATGATCTCAAATACCATTTTCGAATCTCAATTTTTTTGCATTCAGAACACAAAAAAATTAGATATTAAACTTTAATTACCATTCACATGTACTTAAAACAGATAGAATTATGCATGATATAGATTTTACAGCAATCGAATCGAATTAATAAAAGAAAGAAAGAAATCAAGAACGAATTAAAAGCAAATTGTGCTTATCTTTTATAATTATACAGATAGTTTGCTACAGAAATGTAATCAGACAAAGAAGAACATTTGAATTTTTTTTCTTACCTTAAAGCGATGAGGAGAGCACGAGAGAAAATGGGGAAATAGGAGCTTTTGGAAATGTGATTTGAACCCTAGAAGGAATCTTCAAAATTAGGAAATACCTGCGTTATATTAGTATTAGTAAAATCGAAAAGGGGCCTAAATCTTGATAAGATTGGGCCCCACGTTATTATACATATGAATCCAGTTCAAAATAAAATAGGGAAAATTTTGTATCTAGGAAATAGGAACCCCTATTTGGTACATATTATTTTTTTCATTTTTATTTTTCTGCTCATTTTCAACCACACATTCTTCAATAAAATAATATTTTCATCACATCAATAACTTTTCATTCTTTTTCAACCACACATTATCCATCAATATACTATTCCAGAATACATTCTTTCAAAATAATGTGGCTCAAACACACCATTAACTATGACTCATTTCAAAATTAAGAAATAAGATTTAAATTTTAAAAATCAGATATTATTAAATTTTATTTTTTAAGTGACTAAATAAAAATATATTTTATTAATTAAATATATTAAGGGGTCGCAAATTATTGAATTAATTGGCTATAACTTTTTCTCGATCACAATTCCAAAATTTTGTATGTCATAAATTATTTTGCGATCACAAATAAAAAAATTTATAGGTCACAATTTATTTTTCGGTCACAAATTATAAATTTTACAAGTTCCAACTTATTTTATGATTACAAAATATCAAATTATTTCTACGTAACAAATTAACAAATTATTGGTCACAATTTAACAAATTTTTAGGTCACATTATTTATTGGTCATAAATTAATTGGTAACAAATTATTTTCAGTTACAAATAAATTTTTTTATGCCTGATAGGAATGTAAAATGCATACTTTTCCCTCCTTATTTTATGCGCTCGTAAATTTATTTTGTGCCAAAATGTACTCATCACACTCATGTTTTGATTTAGGTGGCAATTCTGTGGATATGGCGTAATTGAAAAGAAATATGTGAAAAGTGACCAAATTGAAAGGAAATGAAAGTTTAGGTACTAAGAGCAAATATGGTTAATACCCTAAATAGTCACTGAACTTTGTCAAAAGTTTCTTAAATAGTCACCAAACTTCAAAATTCCCTTAAATAGTCACTAAACTTCGTAAAAAATTCCTAGGGGGTCACTAAACTTCAAAATTTCCCTAAATAGTCACTAAACTTTACCAAAACTTTCCTATATAGTCACTCAACTTTACAAAAAGTTTCTAGAGGGTCACTAAAGCATTGATGTATGGGGTCCCAATTT
>CAIGRH010138612.1:0-10631 GCA_903798295.1 Fraxinus nigra | reverse complement strand
AATTTTGACTAATGGATATTAGATTTCATGGAATTAAAGTGTAGGGACCGGAAGTTTGTTTTAAATTGATGAGGGGTTGATTTGAAACAAATGAAAAATAATGAATGGTCATTATCTTATGAATTATAGGGGTCATGGTTCCCACGATGAGTGTGATTCTTCTTCTTCTCTACATCCTCATCAATAGAGAGAGAAATCAAGAGAAAGCCACAAATCACTTTGAAAGATCATAACTAATTCCAGAAAAGAATCAGAAATCTATGGTTCAAGGTACGCTTCCACTTTTGTTTAGTTGTTCTCATTGATTTCAATATGGAATATGATTTTAAAGTTTAAATATTAGAAAAAGATTTGTTTAAGTATAATGTTATGGATCGATAATCTTTTTCTATTTTTCTATCACCAACTCCAAATGAAAATAATTTTGGCATTTTAGTAGTAGTTTTCTCACAATTGTTTTCGATAATAATAATAATTGAAGGTGATATTCAATTGATGGATTTTGACAGTAAAAACTGCAACTTTGACATATCGATGCAATTTGTCTAAATTCTTTAATTTCATTTCATGTTTGAATTACTCCTCATGATATGATTGATCAAAACTTAAGATATTAAAACTCAAAGTAACAGTGAAATTTGAAGATTATATTTCTTAAATGGGCATCAAATTGTGACGGCATGTTGAAGGTTTGATTATTTTTCTTAACAAGTTTGATCTATTAAGATAGACCTCAATACTCTATATACTATTTGAATACATATAGTAAGCAAACAAGATTCGTGCATATTCTTGGTATATTTGGTGTCAACCTCATGCTACGAATTATGATCCCACGTCTTTTACCGGTGGTCACCTTGTCGAAGTTTTCATGTTTTATTTGGTGTCACCTTCATGCCACCGATGATCCAATGTCCTTTACATATTAACATCATTTGCTTAAGCCGTTCTTGATTAAAAAACAGCATATAATTGCTGTCTCTATGTATCTATTAACAATATGATTTTCAGCAAAATTGAATAATGACTAAATGGTTAAATCAGTCATCATAGATATTAAAAGAGCACGACCATCATTATATTACGGTTTTTAAGTTTCTTTCATCTTTTAAGAATTATGAAAAGCTAAAATTAATGTAGTTTCTAGCAATTTATGGCCGAGGCTAATTCCTATGTTATATACTCTCTCAATCTCATTTATATAGACTGATTTTGTTTTTCACACGAATTAAGAAATCTTATTTAATGTTATTAAAAAAAATGTTTTTTGTTAAAAAAAATTCTAGTTTACCCTTATTCAATTATCACAAATCTACATAAACGAGACGGATGGAGCACAAGAATTCAAAGTCATTATTAATGCTGTTTTATAAATCAAGAATTCAAAGTCATAATTGTTTTGTAAAGATAAAAAACTTCATTTTCATTGTTTCAATGTGCTTTGTTACTTTTCAATGTGATACAAAAACAAATTTGTCTTTGATGTAGAATATGCCTATCCGTTCACATTGATCATTGGATGGGTATATACCAAGTTAAAAATATAATGTCATATAAAATCAAATGCAAACAATTGTGACTATTTTGAAAAAGACATAATATAATTTGAAACTAATTATTTAGTTTAAAAAAAGTGTAATTATCACGAGCACGTTTATATAAAATTTCATATGTCGATCATTATAACTTTTATCGTGGGTGACTTCGCAAACACACAATTGTTATTTTTAATCTCATTCTATAATAATAATAATAATACCAACAACATTTTTCTTCCTAAAAGTCCGTTTCATCTTTTGAATGGTATCTAGGGGCCCAAAATATTTACCAAGATTCAATGTCCCCACCTTGGGGGAAAAAAATTGGAATGGAGAAGAAGGTACAAAAACAAAAAATCAAATGCATGCTGAATAAATCTAGGAAGTAGGGTTGATTAGACAGACACGCTGTTGGTGATCTCTTGTAGGTCAGTTAAAATTCACGCAAGAAAATCATTGTGACGATCCTTAGTTATTGGTTGAGGATGATTTTATGTAGCGTTCGAACCAGTTTTAAAGTGAATAAATTAGAAAGAACGAGAGAGCTTGAATAAAATATTAAGAGGGGGACCAACAACTAAAAGAAAATTTTCACTTTTTAGTAACTTCTAGTTTCAATCGAGAATCATGGATGCTTTAACGTGAATTCATCAATGAGTAGTTGAGTTTAAAGGTCCATGAGTAGTGTAAGTGGACAAGTTGCCCCAGATAATTGGACAACTCTATGATGATTATGAGGCTATTGTTTGAGAGTAATGCTATTCATCTCCACTGGGATTACAAACACAGTTTAGGTGACGTTAGTATGACATTAAATGATATGTGAAATTAAATAACTTATCATTTAGAGCCACATAGACTGTGTTTATAATCCCACTGGAGATAGAATAACATTACTCTTATCATTAATATTATCAAATGCCAATGAAGTCAAGCATTGTAAAAGACAAGGAGAAACTTCCCGTGATTTAGCAAAGGTGGACATATAAAGCAAAAATATTTTATTTTATTATTATTATTATTTTTTTCCCTGCAATCTTCTTTAGGACAAAAAAATTATTTCCAATAGAAATGTGTACGTTAGGGTAATAAATAAGCACGACTAAAAAAGAGAAACATATATTGCCCCATTTGGATTAAAATTTCAAATCAAAATCGACAATTAATTTTTAACTACACATTTTATGGGATCTAATAAAAATTTTTAATTTTAATTTTATGGGCATTATGTAACTAATTAAGAAAATGTATCCATTTCACGAGTTAGAAAAAAAAGGTCGTCAACTTTGTACAGCATTCAACTTTGAGTTTGCGACTGAAAAGGGAAAATAAAAACAAAAACATTGCTTCACCATTGTTGGACTAATCAGAAAAGAACAAAACCAATATTATAGAATTATTTCAGTATGATTGATTTGAACATAAGACGATATATAATTATTGGGTTGTTAAGAAAATAAAATTGATTATTTCAAATAAAAAAATATATGTTAGGAGATATTTAAATTAGACAGGATAATCAATAATCTACTCGATAAAATCTAACTCTAAAATGTCACGAGTTTTTATTAATATTATCAATTTATTATAAATCTTATATTAATCTACACATGCATTAAAAATATACTCTTTAAATAAAGATCATTATTAGAAATGCTTTAATTGCTCAAACAAAACTGATTAGGTAAACCTTTAATTGCTCAAATTTATTAGTAGAATAATGTTATTTTTTTATTATCATGTTGGAATATTGGTGACGTGTCAACTCATGTGGAATAATGAAATATGACAGTTCAATCCCCTCTCTCATTAAAATTGAACTATCCTATCATATTATTTTACCTATTTGACATTTCAGCTCAAAGTGTTACCACCGACACATTTCATATATTGTATATAGAATTGAAGATAAATACGTTTAATTTTTTTTAATTATTTCTTTGAGATTCGTTTGTGCATTTTTTAGAATTTTGAGATTGTGATTGTAATTAACTCTTTATGTTATTTTATTTTTAAAAAATGGAAGAAAATATTGCATTTCGCACCAAAAAAGTCATTTATGAGGGGGGTTTCCGTCAAAAAAAAAGGATAGTGGATAGAGATATTTGACAATGGGATAGAGGTCACGAGAATGATACTACATCTGCACGTGAGGGACGATTTGTCTTACATTTTAGCCCTATAAAATGGTCATCTATTCTTCTCGTAAACTTCCCCACATCCTCCTTGTGACTCTCCCAATTCCCAGGGACCAAAGAAATCTGTAAAACATGTCTAGCTCTGAAAATATTTTACAGGATGATAACATAGAAGAAATTCCTCAAAAACTCCAAGGTAAAAAACTTTCTTGGAATAAACTGAAAAGGAATGACTCCCTCGACATGGAATCTGGCAAGTTGAACGGTCACCATCACCACCAGAGCTCCAAGGTCCGTCTACCTATATCCCTTATTTCTTTGGCACATCTTTTTGCAGAAAATAAGTGTTTAATCCGTGACAACAAGATATATATGTGTTTTGTGTGCAGAGTGGAGATTGGAGTTTGATACTGCATCTTGCATTTCAGAGCATCGGAGTGGTGTATGGAGACATAGGGACGTCACCTTTGTACGTATTTTCGAGCACCTTCGCTGAGGGTATAAAACACAACGATGATATACTCGGAGTTCTCTCCCTGATTTTCTACACCATCACTTTAATCCCTCTCATCAAGTACGTCTTCATCGTTTTACGTGCAAATGACAATGGCGACGGTAAACTTTAAGATTCTCTCTGCTTATCCCATGTGCACATGCATGTGTTTGTATATAAAATAGTAGATCTAAGTATACTTCGAATTTAGTGGTAAAAAAATTTATCGAGTCCATCGTGTTTTACTAATGAGAACTCAATTATATGTTGAAGGGTTTGTTTATGACTTATTTTTCGAATTAACTATGAGAATCGGATCAAATTAATTATTTTTTACATATGAAAAGATCCTCATATAAGTTTCAATATAACATTTGTTTGACGCTCGTTTCAAGTTTCAATATAGTGTTTGTTTGATGCATTTTATTTGAGTCATTTTTCTTCGTTTTTAAACACAAATTCTCTTAATAAAATAATTTTGAAATGTAAATTCATAATTTTTTTTTTCTTACCATATTTAACTTCAAATAATCTCTTTCAAAGAAACACATAGTTTGTTAACCTAAGTCAACTCTAAGTATTCGGTGGTACTCTAGGTGTGGCTTTATCTGGTGAAGATGTTTTCTTAAACCTCAAAAAAGTGGGTGGAAAATTTTAATTTTAATTTTTTTTTCATATTTGGCTTTTGTCATCACATGGTTTTAAATGTTCAACAATGGTGGTTACGTAGTAGCAAAGTAACTATTCATATTAAATTGCAATCTTGTGCAGAGTTATTATTGTTTTGACTTATTAATTAATTATTGGAAAAATCTATTTGTACATAATTTTTTACGGACGTCCTCGATAAAAGATTATGTAAAAAGTTTGGTACGCATAACATAATCCTTAATTATTTATTCAGTCTGAAACTCCTCGTTATTATCTTCACCAAGAGATTATAAATATATAGGCGTTTTATCAAATGGAATATGTGGTATTTGTATAGGGATCATAAATTTAAAAAAAAAATAAAAAAAAAGCTATGAAATGAAGGATTTAAACTTGAAAAAATTGATATTTACTTCGTCTTTTGTATCTTGTAGTTCTTGTTGGTATTGTCTTAATATATAGATTTGAAAAAAAATGATATATCATTGGTTGATAAATTATATTGATGTAATTTTTTGTAGGAGGAACATTTGCCATATACTCTTTGATTTGTCGATACGCAAAGGTGAGTTTAACCCCGAGTCAAGAAGTAGAAGATAGAGAGGTATCGACCTTTCAGCTTGAATTGCCTAATAATCGGACGGAAAGAGCTTCGAGACTCAAAACCAAATTAGAAAACAGCATATTTGCCAAGTTCTTCTTGCTCTTTGCCACTATGCTTGGTACTTCCATGGTGATTGGAGATGGTGTCCTCACTCCATGCATCTCAGGTAACATTAATAAATCCGAAATTAATATTTTATTTATTTTACTTTCTACGCATACATGTATGCATGACTTTTTTTCACGGTTGAGGATTAACTTTTCTAACTCTTCAACAGTTCTGTCCGCCGTGGGAGGAATCAAGGAGGCTAAAGAGTCCATTTCTGAGGGTGTGTATTCCACGTGCAATCTTAAGTCACCAACGTTGAATTTATATCATAATTGAAGTTTTTTTTTTTATTGTGAAATGATCATCGGAATCTTTAAATTACATCATAGTCGTTGATTTTCCATCACGATTAGAATGTAGATTTTTCTAATAATTTGACTTTTGATATTCACACACAAGTGTTGAAATAAACGCCACAACAAACATTTAAAAATTGTATATCCAAAGTGATTGAAGAATATTCCTTTGGTTAGAGGTAATAATTGAGTTTTCTTTATTCATTTTCGGAAAAGGGATTGAATTTGGACATCATAATAAAGAATTGTTTCTTGATTATATCAAAGTTGTCTTGTAGTTAATTTTTCATGTCACGTGTTTTCCCTACTTAAGTGGAAGATTAATTTTGCATTAATTAATAAATCAAGTGATAAAAAAGGTTATTTTGTTATATTTCAAGACGATTAATATTTTCTAGAACAAGTGAAAATTTTGTAACATATTCTATTTGTATATTTTTGTGAGCAGATACGGTAGTTTGGGCTTCAGTCGCAATCTTAGTACTTCTATTCATGGTCCAAAGATTTGGTACAGACAAAGTGGGATACAGTTTTGCTCCCATAATTTGTGTTTGGTTCTTATTCATTGCTGGCATTGGTGTCTACAATTTCATCAAATTTGACCCCTTAGTTGTCAAAGCTATAAATCCAAAATACATTGTAGATTATTTCAAGAGAAACAAAAAACAAGCATGGATTTCCCTTGGTGGTGTAGTTCTCGCTATAACAGGTATACATACACTTTAACGATATTGTTTGTAGAGTAGTAAAGTTGGTTGGAAACCTTTTTATTTGCTTTGAGGAAACTTATAATGATCACTAGTTGAGGAAACTTATAATGAACCATGTAAAGATCACATCAATTTCCATATAAATTTAATGTAATTTGAAGTCGAAGAATGAGGAAAAAGTCGAGTAAAATTTCAACAAAATATCGGCATTTCATATATTTTTACTAAAATCGCAATCCAAAGTAGGAATGATTTTTGAAATGTTTATCTTGTTGTGCAGGAACTGAGGCATTATTTGCTGATGTTGGTCATTTCACGGTTAGATCCATACAAATAAGCATGTGTAGTGTCACCTATCCAGCACTCATATTAGCATACACAGGACAAGCTTCCTTTCTTCGAAAGCACGATGATTTGGTTTTAGATACCTTCTATAAGTCCATACCTGGTGAGGGAGGACCTTGGCATTTCTTGTACTACGTACTAAACTTGATCTTATATAGTATATTGTTTCATTAACAATACAAAGTTTGATACATGTGGTTACAGGTCATTTGTATTGGCCAACATTCGTGGTGGCTATCTTGGCTTCGATCATAGCAAGTCAAGCGATGATATCAGGCACTTTCTCAATAATTCAACAATCTCTTTCCCTCGGTTGTTTCCCTCGCGTTAAAATAGTTCATACATCTACTGAGTACGAAGGGCAAGTTTACATTCCTGAAATCAATTACCTTCTTATGATGGCTTGTATTTTTGTAACTATTGGATTCAGAACCACTACAAAAATTGGCAATGCCTATGGTATGTATCCATCCTTAAATACTTTTTGTTTGAATTTTTCCAGATCATTTTCAATAATATTTAGCTAATTATAATTTTTTTTTTAAAATGTACAGGGATAGCTGTGGTGTTTGTAATGACCCTAACATCAGCATTTCTAGTTTTGGTCATGATCATGATTTGGAAAACTCACATAGTACTTATAATTCTATATGTGGTAATAATTGGCTCGGTTGAGCTTGTCTATCTAAGCTCAGTCCTTTACAAATTCGATGAAGGAGGATATTTACCTATCGCATTTGCACTTTTCCTAATGTCAGTAATGTACATTTGGAATTATGTGTATCGAAGAAAGTACGATTTCGAGCTAGAACACAAGATTTCTCCGGATGAAGTAAAGGAGATCATGATGGAAAACAATTCCTACAGGTTGCCAGGACTTGCAATTTTCTACTCCGAGTTAGTCCATGGAATCCCACCAATTTTCAAGCATTATGTTGCCAATGTACCAGCATTGCATTCGGTTCTGGTTTTCGTGTCTATTAAATCATTACCTATAAGCAAAGTGCCTATTGAAGAAAGATTCTTGTTTCGTAGGGTGCAACCAAATGATTTTCACGTGTATCGTTGTGTTGTGCGATATGGATACACTGATATACGGAATGAGCAAGAACCTTTCGAAAAGCTTCTTGTCGAGGGATTGAAGGTATTCATTAGAGAGGACTATATGG
Organism: Fraxinus nigra; assembly: GCA_903798295.1. Taxonomy (NCBI): domain Eukaryota; kingdom Viridiplantae; phylum Streptophyta; class Magnoliopsida; order Lamiales; family Oleaceae; genus Fraxinus; species Fraxinus nigra. The sequence continues at coordinate 2,579 of CAIGRH010138612.1, read as the reverse complement.
GCATGGCCCATGCTTTAGATCGAGCAGAGGAGGATTGTGAAGCAAAAGATGATGGTTCAACTAAAGGAGAAGATGTTGATGATGAGATTGCAAAACAAGTTGAGATTGAAAAGGAGGAAGAAATAATAGATAGAGATATTGATGTATTGGAAAAGGCTTGGAAGTGTGGAGCGGTGCATTTTGTGGGTGAACATGAAGTAATTGCAAGCAAGGGTGCTAGCATTGTCAAGAGGATTATGATAGATTATGCTTATAATTTTTTGAAGAAGAACTTGAGACAAACGAATCAGGTATTTGATATTCCTCAGAAAAGGATGCTTAAGGTGGGAATGACATATGAGCTTTAGTATATATATATCAAAGATTTTCAATAATATTTCGATGTATATCTTTTCTAGTGCTTTTCATTGTAACTAATGTTTCGCTAAAGGTAATTGTTTGGCAAGGCTATTTAAAGTCATCAACATGGTAAAGCCAAAAAATTGGTTTAGTGGAGGAATAATATTTTCAAATATATTTATATTGCAACGTGTTGTCAAAATTCTTACTTTCAGTATTTAGCTCTCTACTTCTAATTCAGTTGGTTGCAATTCCTTTGACCTTTTTTTTTTTTAATAGAACATCCCTTGTGGAGGAATACTGTGATTACATACTCAATAGTTGACACTACACCAAAAACAAACTATATCTACTAAACGACAAACGATTAAAACATGTTTAACGATAAACAAGCTAAACATGAGAAATGAGAAAAACAAATAAAACGAACAAACCGAGCCGACAACCCGCCAAAATAACACAAATAAATCAACTACGAATATAAGCCACTCCAAGTCGATCTAAACGGACAAGTCCATGAGCAACTCTGGGTAGCTCCATGTGCGAGTTAAACCTCTTGTACCGATGCATTACATCAAAAAGATTAATCAAAACCAATAGATCTTTCCAAAAAATCCTCATATACGAGACTGTGCACTTACGGTTTATTAGCCAATTAACAATAATTAGAAAATCACATTCAATTTCAACAACACGAGCCCCAAGTTGTTGACGTATTTCAGTTCAACTTCCTTTAAATGGACGGTGAAGATTGATTCTTTTTTTATTTCTAAATTATTTTTTATAATTATTATGGATTCTTCTATCATTGTTGTTTCTACATCATTTTAGACACATTATAAATTTCATGCAACTTACATTGGACATCTAGTTGCAAAATTCTCTTCCATCCCTCCTCTTTATTCTAAAGTATTCCTATAAGTTCGGAATTCATTACTTTCTCCACAAGGTTCGTTCTAAAATCTTCAGCAAAGTCTTAACAAATATCCGCCTTAATTGCTGTTAGTTTTATCCTTTCACTGAGTCCTTCGATGTAACATCCTCAAAATTTGTCCATTTACAATGTTCATTTATCCAAGTCAGACGGGTTTCAACTACCGTCAGAAACAATTTCATTTAAGTTTGAAATCGGTTTTAGTATAAACAAAATAAATATTAAATTCTTCGGGTAGCTATATTTAGCTCGATCATTTGAATTCGATGAGCAATGATAATTTGATTCATAATATACCTTTCGAAGGTCATCGTAAGTACCTTATGAATGGTATCAATCACTTGACAGAGAAATCCTATTGAAAATAAATCAAAAGAAGAGATGTTGGTTCACGAATTAATACGAGTAGCTATTTTGACTCGTACTAGTCATCTCATCAACATTTTATTGATATTGCGAATCGAAGGGGATGTCGTAAAGTACGATGTGATTATTTCAAAGCGATACCATGATTTTACCTAAGTTCATGTATTATAGTTCGCATCGACTTTTGAAGTGGTATAATGAAATGGGAAATAAAATAAAAAATAGAAATTTGTGTATATGCATCTGACTTTGTATATAAATGGGAATACAGCAATAATTATGGGTTCCTAGCATGTATTTTTATTTTCATAGGTGTAATGCTTATCACTAAAAATTGAGATTTGCATGCAAGCATTTAATAAATAGGTGGGATCCACATAAATTAAGAAATGTAGTCATAATTAAGAAACAGACAATATAATGAGTTAATATATACTTTTATATTTTCTAATTTTGTCATGTTCTCAAATCTCGTACGGTTATTTTCTTATTAGTTTATTTGCATACTAACGTAGAATCGTGTTTGTAACTATTGAATTGTTGAAATTATTGTCACAGCAACATTTTAAAAGGCACGTTCAAAGTGATAAAATTATTTGGTTCAAAGGAAATTATTGAGGTTTTTATATCATAATTTGGGGAAGAGGGTTGATTTTAAACACCCTAATAAATACTTGTCTAGGATTAGTATATATTTTTTTTCTTTGTATGGAGAAAGAAAACTAGATTTTACAATTCGTCGACGGCGTTGGTAACTTAGTAGTAAGTAGATTAGAACCATATTGTAAAGATAACACTACAACAAAAAGGGCATTTCGCAACACATAAAAGACAACATTTAGTGATAAATGTTGCCAAAAGACCGTTTTAACAACATTTTAGTAAGTGAATGTTGTCATTGATTAATATAAATAATTTTTGGCAACGTTTATTAGAAAAA
>CAIGRH010138596.1:0-12994 GCA_903798295.1 Fraxinus nigra | reverse complement strand
AAAGAATCCTATCATAGTTAGCATTTTTGGCTTGTTGAATTTGACTAGATTACATAAGAATTTTTGCAAGTTTATTGTTGGGCATGGGGCATGGAACATAACCATCGGGTGCAAGGGAAGCTAGAGACTAATGGATTTAGCAATTCTCTTCATCAATCCTATTCAATATACAAGCAAGTCCTTCGTGTTTTCTCAAGATTAGATGCAACAAGCTAGTAAGAGTAGATTGCGAATTAGTGAGAAGTTAAAACTACTTCCGAAGACATTCTATAAGGTACAAATCATACATTGCAAACTCAAAAAGTATGTTTAATCAACTTCCAGCTAAACCATAATGATCCTGCCGAACATTAGATTTAGGCACGGAAAAAGAATAATAGCATGTTTTCTATTTCTCATAGAAGGCAAAAAGCATACATGAAAGCTAATCATGTCTATTTTCTGCATATTCACACTAGTATCTGAGACCTAGACATCTAGAAAATCAGAATTTTGTCAACACCAACTTTACACTTCATGCATCATCCATAATATGATCGTTATCATTATCACCTGCGTAATATTCATCATCACGCTGGATTTGCTTGTCTTTCTTGTGTCCTGAGATGACATATAAATTAAGGAGAAATGTAACATACTTAGCACATGCAGGAAGAATACAATAAACCCACAATAAGATAAAAGATGCCTCGACCAAGTGTGGTCGTGTAGCTATACAGCTTTTACTTACTATTCACTCGTTCATCAGGATTCTGCTCATCTTCATCAAAATCGGGAATGTAAAAATCAGGGGGTACCTAATAAAAATAAATAAAAATCGGTGAGTTTCATTTAACACGTGAAGTGGTAGATATCCTCCATCAACCCATGGACCAATCATTAGTCTTAGACAAGTCAAAATAATATAAGGTACAAACCATCAATCAGAAATCAACTATTTTTAAGCCCCTCATGATTGTTCAATAGCATTAATTTCTGCAATTTTTTCCCTTGTGCTAATAAAACAAAAGAACTCTTTTTAGCACAATCATAAATCAAATTCTTTGCAGTAGCTTATTTTGCATGCTATGTAGAACATAACTACCTGCATACACGGAAACAATACTAGTTTGGACTTGAATATTTCCTGCATTCTGCTTACCTCTTGCATCTGTACACTAGGGGAATGTTGGATGGAGCGAAGATTTTCAAGCACTTGCTGCTTGATTGAGTTAAGATACGATCTGCTATTCAAATTCTCCTGCTCGATCAACAAAATTATTAGACGTGGAAATTAAACTTTGTTTGCTGCTTAACAGAAACTAGTTAAAACACGTTAACAGACCGAACAAATTCAACTAAGTTTGACAGTGTTCAGTCAACAGATAACACAACATTACCAGTAAAATTATATAAGCACAGATAATTAGCTGACAGATATTGATATTGTAGCAAGTAGCAGCAAATTAGGCATGAGTAGAGGGGCACAAAAAGTTTCACATACCATGGGCCCACTCGGACTTTTCAATGAATAATCAGGAGCAAAATATTTGATGTACTCATTTTCTGGTATCTCTGCAAGACAAAGATATATAATACTTAGGATGTAGGACTACACTAGCTTCATTCTGCAGTAATGGAAAAGATATAGACGGCTTTTGCTAAATTCTGCTCCTCGATACATTGTGAAAAGGCATGCTTAATAGCAGAATTATTAGAGCATATCTGACTATGCTTATAAAGTCTACTTATAAGTAAATTAATAAGGTTTAAACCAAATATTTTTTTATTGGATAAAGTTGAAAAAGGTTACTTATCTTAACAAGTAACTTTCCACGTGACTTTTTTTACAACTAAAAAGTTGCTTTTCTTTTTTGAGCTTAGCCAAACATGCACTAAGCAAATTATAACAAAAAACATTGTATATGATTTCACCAAAAAGAATAAAAGATCAAGAATCTGAAATGGACAAAAAATGAACAGAAGAAGATATTAATGATGGTGATTAAAGCTAACAAATCATATATATATCGGAAAACTGTAATGGGAGACAGCATTCCCATGAGACAGAGATGCATCAGCGTACCATCAGGAAGCTCTGCATCTAAAAGAATTCCAGTCTCTACAGTCCAACATCTAGCCACGTTCTCTTTAGTGTATCCCCCACCTCCAGTTACCTGCAAGAAGAAAACACCTTTCAACAGGTCATAACTCGGAACTACATAACTGGGCTTTTCTTAATTTGTTTTGAATATAAGCTTACCAGCAGGGGCAAATTCAAATTCTTCACCAACTTAACGCAATCTGCATGCCCTGCAGGAAAAATCCAATGATAACGTAAGCAAATATTATGAAAAGCAGCCAATTTGGTGATGAAGTTGATGAATGAGAATAGCATATGGTAGAATGAAGAGTGACAGCCAACAAAATGGGAAAGGAACAACAAATGTTACAACTACAAGCAAAATAACACCATCACTGGAAAGGTTGAAGCAGCCCAAACGGTCGCCAGCAAGTGAATCTGCTCCACATTGGAGAACAATTGCCCCCGGTTGATAGGTTTCAACAACCTTCGTAATAACCTGTATAATCACATCACAACCCTTAAACCATCAAATTTGAACAAGAAAAGTGTCAGAACAAGCGCCAAGTGTCAATTCAGGAAAACTTACTAAGTTAAAGAGACGGTAGAAACTGGCGTCATCTATTCCATCCTTGAGAGGGACATTTATGGCATAAAATTTGCCTTCTCTTTCTCCTACATCCTTCAAAATTAAATCAACACAAGGATAAAAATCATTTGTAATCAGATTATGATGGAGTCTTAGAATAGTTTGAAAGCTTACTCAAGATTTTTTTTAACAGATTTCAAGGCCTATCACGAATCACCAGTCACCACCCAGTTTCAATTAAGGAAAATATTAAATTTGAAATAACATGTAATTGTCTAAGTTATATTGGCGTAACACTAATCCAGTGAGTTGAAGAAACACGGGATGAATATTATATTCTATGACTTGCAATAGGCTAGTGATTTTCTGGAATCTAAAGAAAACGTGAAATAAATAAATATAGGGGGAAATAATTCAAAGATGCCAAAAGTAAATTGGCTCATGGTAGAGACAAAAGCATCCTTTATGACTAAAGAGAATTTTTAAATATAGTACCAGCACTGGAATCTGGCTGCCTGCCCTGAATAATATTCTGGGACCAAAACGAACTCACAAATGATTCTCAAAGCTAGTTTTCTTAACAGCAGACCATTTTAGTTAGAACTCAGAAAAAACCATTTCATTATTCTGTCAACAAGCTTGGACAAGCACATTAAAGCTGTTTACAGTAATGGAAACAAAATACACATAAAACACACTGTGGAAATGTTAGAGATATCTGTATTCAGTATATATAGGTCTTAGGGTTAGTCACCAGATTTAAAATTCAGTAAAAGATAGACATATCGCACAACTGCATATATCCACAAATCCTTTTCACAACAGATTCTCCTCCCGCTATTCATCAAGCCACTCTTTCCACAAGCACTTCACAGAGGGTCAAAGCAGTTTCTTTTAAAGTGACGGAAGCCAGAATTTGATTCAGGAGCAAGTGCAGGAGCAATTTTTTGCAAGGGTAAACGTGACCTCAAAAGAATTTGATGCTGAAACACTGATGAACTAAGAGCACAATTACCATATAAACATAAGACTGTCAAGTTATTCAAACTCCGTCAGTGTTCCATATAATGAATCATTCAATCATTGAATGTAATGAACCCTAAGAAACTAATCTCTAAAATAATGCCACATCTCCACATTTCCAATCAAAAGAAGTGAAAATGACGGTTATGAAAAAGAGAGATGGTAGCAGAAGTACCTTGAGATCACCCGTGCCAGGAAAGAACATATCCCCATACTTGTGGAAACTAACAGTCATCACCCTGCCAGATCAAACCTACCAATTTAATTAATATTGGAGTAAATTCTACTCAATACTAGATTTCTCATAAATTTCCTAAAACATCTTTCAGGAGCAAGTCATGTCTCCATTGGTACACCTATTTCCAAGGAATACAAGCATTATACAGAGACTAAAATGATCCAATACTCGGTACAATTCAATTATTACTAGTTATTAACTATAAAAGTAAAAAAAAATTAGCCTGGCAAAGGTCACCTAAGTGTTCAGGCCAACGGTTTGAGTTCAAAAATATCAATCTAGAACCAGTATGACACTAAACCAATTTCAGGAATGTGATATCTGCTCACATATAAATTCCATTCCAAAACAGATATAAATCGTATTGATAATAATTGCAACCATAAGAGTAGGACTAGATAAATAAAGTAAATTTCCAAATTAACCGTCTGTCTAGGAAAGTTCTATCACCAGACTGACTTTTGTATGATCCAGAATCAATAATAAGCCAAGTGACTTTACCCTTGCCCGACCAATTTACAAGGCCAGTGTCCTTTAACTTGCTCTTTGATTGTTGGCTCAAAAAAATCTAGTCTCAGATAGAATTTTAATTCTATCAAACAGTTTGGATGGCAAAAACATCAAATCAAATGCAACAAAAGGAGAAATAAGATTTGAAAGAAAAACAGATGAGGAGAAGAACTATTTAAAGAAAAATATCAGATCTGTTTCCAGTTATCTAGAAAACCAGAAATGAATAGATCAGAAATGGATGGAACTTACGTTTCACAAATTTAGATTTCCTGAGCATCTTAAAAGAGCACCAAAATTAACATTTCGATTCAAGTACAAAAAAAAAAACATGTTCTTTGACAAACTGACAATAGATCTCTCTGAAATGTCACTTGTATTATCAACACAAAAGATGTAAAAGCCAACTAAAAACACTTAATAAATTTAACGAGTAGACCAACTGCTAAACAGGAAATTAGCTTTGAGAGGGCCGTATGATAGAAGCTATTTATCCGATTATCAAATACTAAGTTAAATTAATGATCAGCATCAAAAGTTAACAGGCTGCATATTATGTTTTTTTAATACCTATCAGTGAAATAGAAGGCTTCTTCCACCCCATCACCATGATGCACATCAATGTCAATGTACAGAACACGAGCATGATGCTTCAAAAGCTCCAAAATGCCCAAAACTAAGTCATTAACATAACAAAATCCAGATGCTTCACACTTTTTGGCATGGTGCAATCCACCAGCCCAATTTATTGCAATGTCACAAAGCTGGTTGTTCAATCTGCGTGCAGCATCTGTAAGTAAATACTATGTAAAGGTTAGTAAATGTAAGTCAAACTTTCATGACAGAACTGTTAAGATATGATTTTTACCTATCGTTCCACCAGCATAAATTTGGCAGAACTCGAACAGATTCTCGAAAACAGGACAATCTTCTCCAAGATTATCTAATAAAGAAAGAACGATTAGTAGAAATTTACACTGCTCCAATTATACTAAAACAAAGGTAATGGGAAAACTAAAATCATGTAGAAGATTCATACATTTGTATAGCAAACAAAACTTTGATAAATGTTTTGAGTATCAATTACATAGAAATTATCTGCATGTTACAGTTGCTTGAATTGTTTTCATGATAGGAACATCTTTACTAAATCAACAATCCAAAATATAAATTTGAAGACTTCTCATAACCTTTAACCAGTTTCTTCTAATGACTTCTAAAACCTTCCTAGAATCTTGTTATCCAATCTATCTATAAACCCAAATTGACCAAACGCAATCAAAAAACCCATATCAGATGCCGCAAAATTCATAAATTACATATGGTTTCTAATACAAGCCTTGTAGGGAAACTACATTTCATTAACTAATCTATAGTACTACAGACATCCAAAATCTTTGAATAGTTATCAAAATACTAATAACATTGCTAATAAGGTCCAGTGCTACATCATTGACAGATTCCTACAGATATAAATCTCATTTTTCAGCAATCATTCATCCTTCAAAACCCTAATTTCAACTTTATAAATTTCGTCAGAAAATAACAAAATTAAATTCCTTCCTAACATATAACAACGAAATGCCTTTTCACAATCACTAAACAGAACAGATTAACATAAACTTAATTACTCCTTACATTTCACCATCTCATTCGAGAACAAAACCTGCGTGTCGGGCGTTATTCGATTTAGAAACTCCACATAATCCGCAGAATGGAACTGCGCTAGCTCCACTGGGTATGCCTTATGGGGCCTCTAAATTCCACAAAATTATCAAAAAAATAAAAAATAAAAAATCCACAAACAATAAAAAAATACGAATAATTATTCGAAGGAATAAAATTTACGAACATAAATCTCCATCTTGTTGTGTAGCTCGTAAGACAGAACCAAATGATGAGTCATACATAACCGGTGCGGTTTCATTGGGTGACTCGGCCCGAAGTACACGTTCCCCACATCCCCTGCAATATGATTTCTCTACAATTATTACAGTTGCCACACATATACTTAGAAACACAACTACACAAGACACAAAATTGAAGAAGAAATGGAAAGAACAGTAGGGTAGCGAACCGTCGTAAAAGTAGGCGATTTTGTCCTTGCTCCGCATTTTAGAGGGAAGGAGGAAGAAAATTGCTGCTCAGAAAAAATTTCCGGTGTTAGAGTGTCCCGTTTTATCGCCTACTGCATTCGCAGCTACAATTTCCCAACTAAAATTGCGTTCAGCGACTTTTATTTTGGACTCCGGTTCTGTTCGCTTGTCCAGCTGTATTCGGAGGTTTATGTCCGTCGCCTGTTTGGTGCTCTATGGTAACTGGGGAGGAAACACCGAATTTACAGTACAATTTGATTTTATTTCACATCATCATTTACTTTATAAATGAAGTCACCATACCCACTCAATTGATTTTATTTCATAATAACCACCCAATTTCATATAACATTTTATCATGACCACACAATTTCTTTTCACCATTTTCACTAATTTTAAAAGATGTAAAACAATAACCTTGTATTATATATAAAATAAATTTAAAAAAAAAAACAGAAATAAAAGTCTAATTTTAAAAACTTTATTTTAAAATAAATTTTTATTTTTTTTATTTTAAGTAACGTTTTTCTTAAATAAGTTTTTATTTTAAATTTAATTTTATATATATAATGCAAAGTTGTCGTTTTACTCTTTAAAATTAATGAAAATGATGAAAAGAAGTTGTGGTCATGGTGAAACGTTACATAAAATTGGATTGTCATGATGAAACGTCGAAAATTGGGTAGCCACGGTGAAATAAAATCAAATTGAATGATTATGGTGATACTAAGTATAAAGTTGGGTGACCATTGGTAAATTTAACCCTACCAATATGATATCTCTTCCAAATCTTTTTATTTTACATTTTTAAATTTAATCAAATAGAAAAAGAGTCGAAAAACGAAGATATTTTAATTTCATCTTATCCCGCCTCCCAAAAATGCCCTACGATGTGGATACTTTGGCTATACAGGTAGTGGTGGCAAACGGATCGAGTGGCTCGACGAGCCAAGCAAGCTGAACTCGCACACGGGCTCGTCCAAGCCGAAAGGTTTATTATTATTATTATTTTAAAAAGATTATCTTAAATAAATAAATAATAAAAAATTTTGACAAGCTCGCAAGCCGAAACTCGGCTCAGCCCACGAGCCGAGCAAAAGCTTGACTCGTGACGAGCACGGGCCTAGCTCATGTGCCGTTCGGCTGATCCATTATCACCTCTATCAATAGGCTATCATCATCTCTGCACGATATAGTATCAAGAAACAAAACGAAATAAAAGAATATAGTTGACATGTTTTCGAGGCATTTTTACTAAATGGTTTGGACAATGCTAAAAATCTTACCTAAATCTCATCTAGTATTTGCTTATTGAAAATGTACTCAATAAGATTAAATAGTTTCACAAGGACGCTTCAAAAGTCCTGTCAAGTTTTTGCTTGCGCATATCAAAACAAAGAAAACCCAGCAATTTGTTGGGTTTATCTCATTTGATTAGCTTTTCTTCATCTTATTAGAATCTTACATTTGGCTGAATTTTATAAATTATGTTCAATACTAAAGAGTCGTCTTTTGTTGATCCATATAGAAAACGCACGTTGGTTCTTAACCACGATGCACTTATCCAAGAAATGGTTTTGACATCACACATTCTCGAATATCGTTATAAAGAGAGAGAATCATCTAGAAAAACTTCAAAATTATTAGTATTATTCTGCATTTCGACTTCAATTAATTGATCGTTCAACTGTAGCAATTCATTTGTGCGAGCACAGCAAGAAAAACAATAAGGTCTCATAAATCGTCACAGATTAAGAAAAATCTTGTTGATGAAATCTCGTTGTTGACCAAAAGTGTGCACTAATTTCACAAACTACCAACGGAAGCTTGATAAGATTTATTCCACCCACAAATTTTCTCTCCAATTCTAAATAAAAATCATAACATAGTTCAGCTGTACTCCCAAGAGAACAGAACAACAGAAAAGGCATTCCCTCATGTCATTGATGACGGAACGTACATTCATTCGTCAACATGTTTGCAATTCATCAATTATTAGCAAAGAAAAGGTAGACAAGTCGAGCAAAAACCAGTCTTGAAAACACATGCTTAAAAAATTGAGTTCCTAAGAGGACACTCATTCAATGGAATCCACCTTCTTATTCCTTCTTTCCAATCCCGTGAGACATGTTATAGATCCCCCTCCCCTGGAGAACAATCATCAGAAACAGTCAAGTGTCAAACTCGACTGTAGATGAAAATGGCCAAAAACGATTAGAAGAGTAAAAAGGAACTCACAATTAGAAATAGCGAACTACCAGCCAAAGCCAGAGGAATTGCAACTGAGGTGATCTTATCAAAAGGTCCTTTCAGATATGTATGCTTGTGAATGCTCTGAAATAACTTTTGCTTCTCGAAGAGGACTTCTCTTGGCCTAAATGGTGCTTCAGACATCCTGCATTATTTAATTATTTTGCAGCATTCTCTACCAATAAATTTGCAAAAAATCTATAACCATAACTTCTCGATAACACACCTAATGCAAGCAATTTAAAGATAATTGTCGTAAATCATAATGATATCCAAACAAATTAAACTCCATGACAATAAACAACTGACAAACAGGTGAATATTTTTTTTTTTTTTGCCAAAAGATGACCCCTGCTTAACTGAGGGGTTTGGTCTGTACCCCAGTAGAAAGGAAAAAGGTTGACAAAGAACACCTATTATAGTCTTCCATAACACAGTATACGAACACAACTAATATCCGATATCAACAACCTGTAATTCAATGATAGAACATAATCTCATCTCAAACAGTTGTATTGCAGCAGCACGAATATGTAGCAAGCAAACATAATCTTTAATATCAAGCTGGGTTCTTCTAGCTGGCTGAAGTCTTTGCTTTAAGTAATAACACACCTATCATGTTAGCTTTCTCAGTGAACACTGAAATATTCTCATTTAGGGTAGTTGAAAAGGAAAAAAAATAAGTGTTCACTATTGCCAAATAAAAATTAAAATGTGTGTACAAATATACGAATGAAATCAATTCCTTCAGCCAGTTCATGAAAGTTCACATATAAACAACAAAAGAGAAAGAAAAGTGGAAAAGAACTCCGAAAATGAATCTTCCTCTTCTACCCAGTGAAGAATAAAATTTAGAATATGTCTCGAACACCATTAAACACCATAAAAGATTAAAAGAGAATAATAAAAAAAGCTTCTTAAAATTTTACCTTAATTGTCCTAGCTCTTTTCACTCATATTTTCACCATAAATTATTACGTCATACATTCTCGCTGGTGTTTTTCTATCATAATTGAAAATCGGGGTCTAGACACAGCCTTAAATCAACATTTCGTCACGAAGTTCGCTGTATGAATATGCACACACAATCTATAAAAAAATACAGGTTCTCATCTACACACAACCATTTCATATATATAGGACCAAACCATCCTCCACGAAATCTCAGATTTGGTTTTCAAATATAAATTATATTACATCATACATTCTCGCAGGTATTGCTCTATCCTAATTGAAATATGGGGTGTCAACACAGCCTTAAAGCGAAATTTCCTTCCACTATAAATTATTACATCATACATTCTTGTGGGTATTGTTCTATCCTAATTGAAATCCGGGGTCCATACACAGCCTTGAATCAACATTTAATCACGAAGTTTGGTGTACACACGCAATATATATATATAAAAAATACATGCTCATATACACGAAACCGTTATATACGACCCAACCATCCTCCACGAAAGCTCAGATTTCGTCTCAATAATCCAAATCCTGGATTTGAGATTTAACAACCCTCGTCATGCAAATAATACGCATAAGCACAAAAACATACATGATTACATAATCAGGAAAAAATAAAAAACAAAAAAAAAATGAAAACACAGATCCGATCTTATAGGACAGAAACATCACAGAAAATACAGGTAAAAATCATTTAAAGTCCATTGACAATAAAAAAAACCTAGATATAAGAAATTGATTTTGAAAGAAACAAAGATAAAAATAAAAAATCAGGATTTGAGAGAGAAAAATATTTACCTGATTGAATGAGACTTGAAAAGGCACGACCGATAGAGATGCTGTAACTGGAGAAGATTAAGGAGTTTGAGAAATGAAAAAGAATTGGGAAGGAGAAGAAATCGAAAGGGACAGAGAAGAATTCGGCGTTTCGGATACGATCCGGTCAATTTTATTTGGTTTTTTTATTTTTTTTATTTTTTTTTGTGAGGCTTGCATAAATACCCCTAAAATTAGGATTTTTTGAAAAAATAAGTAAAAAATGTAATGTAAAATTAAGTGTTTTTTTTTTAATTGAAAAGTGACACGATGTCACACTTTAATGAAAAAAAAATGACATCATATTACTTTTTAATTAAAAAAAAGTGACATACAATATCGCTTTTATTAAAGAGTGATGTTTGTCACTCAAAAAAATATATAAAAAATTCAAGAAAGTAACAAAATTTTTTAGAAAATATTGTGTAAAATTATGTCATTTTTATCACTTTTTTAAAAAAGAATGTGACAAAATGTCATGCTTTTAAGTTAAGTACCAACTTTTTTATTAAAATATGACCTAGAATGTAATTTTTATTAAAAAGTGATATTTGTCATTAAAAAAATGACGGTGTTTAATTAAATAAGAATATAAATACGTAGAGACGAGAGCTATTTGTGACTTTTCACCATTCGTGCAAGCAAGAGGGCCATGCCAACACTCTTTTAAGTGTGCAGTTTTCACTGTAGATATTAGAAAAATGCCGTGAGTATAGGAAAAAAAAAAAGGAATTTCACTTGGGGGTGGGCTCTATGTGATAAAAATATTGACAAAATCCCCCCACCCACTGTTGTGTGTATTCTGTCTGGTACAGTAGCTATAGCATGGTTGTAGATATTAACTCTAGAACGAGAATTTCAATAAAAAATGACAAATGTATAATGTTTCTCAGAGCTTCTTTTGCACTACCCAAGGTTTGAATCGCCTCACTTACCTTTCCAGTCGAGAACAATCAGCCTAAGTAGCTCCCTCCTCGGACAATAGCATGGCTGGTGATTCCATTAATTGGCCACCCCTTTTATCATTCAGACACATGTTCAACACCATTCTCTTCCCCCGAACTCATCCACAAAATGCAAAAGCCAAGTAATTCTGGATAGTTGGTTTGAATAATTTATCAACCATCAATCTTCTATTATATGAGCTTCAAACAATTACAACTAAACTTCTTGAAATTTCCACTCTCAAATAAGTAAGCATCCTCAAATTTGGCTCCCCCATACCTATCAAAACCAAGAAGACGATATTTGAAATCATGTCAAAATGTGACAATCTTCTATTAGACATGACCTCAAGACACCAATTATATTCAACTGCAACCATGCCTTCAGATCAATCTGCAACGTTAAAATTACTAATTCAAGAAAATATGAGCGTGTTTCAAAAGTAAACAAAGATTGTTCAACAAATAGCAACTACACTTTAACTTGTGTAAATCATACTAGAACAAGTATACACGTGGTTCAATATTTTGCAGCATTGACTACAAGCAATAAGGTATAATTACATAAATGAATTATAAACATTCATAAAACAAAAAGGACCTTCTTTCGAGAACTTAATATAAGCATACCAGTTGAAAATCTAAATTAATTCTACATGAAAAAGGGAAATATGTGAAGAAAATTCATGAAATTAACATTCATTCGCAAACTTGAGGTCAATTTACACCCATTTTGGTTGAGTGGCATCGTGGGAGCAAGCACCACGGTTTGAATCTCTTTTTTAAAAAATACTAATGCAAAATTGCAAGCCCGGCAGTCCCAAAAGCAATGTATCGTATAGCTGAAAAGCAGGCACTATGAAGAACTCTAAGCATTATTCCACGAGTAAATCCAACTCATCATTCTTCCTTCAAAATATGTTTAATGGTGGCTGCAATGCCCCTATATGTTGCAGCAGCAACCTCATTCGTGGCCTCTCCATGAACCTAGTCTTCACAATGTCCAAAGGGGTTGTTGAAGAAGTTGATATTGTCCCTGCAATATTGAGCAGTGCTACATGTACAGATGGGGAGAGGGTGGTTTGGTTTACATACACTCATACATGGGGTGAGTGGGTAGGTATGTGATTTTTTTTACTTTTTAATTATAGTGGGGCCCACCACTATGAGACGGTGTAAAATCCCTATAAACCTAATTTTTGTACATGAGGATTTATTCCTGCAATATTATACCCGCATATATATTGATTATTGGAATTGGGAAGGGTTTGTTTTCAGGAATTAGGAATTACGTTTTGGGGAGTTTGAGACTTGTGGAACGTATTAACTACGTCTTAAATGATTTGTTTAGTTTAAGAGTTTATTGTTCAATTTAGTTGATTTAATAGGGCATTGGGCCTAATTTACCTTTTTTGTTAGGGAAAATTCATGGATCAGGCATTAACTATAACAAAATCAATATTCGGGTATTAAGTTTCTTAGTTGCAAAACTCGGGTATTTAG
>CAIGRH010138581.1:0-13563 GCA_903798295.1 Fraxinus nigra | reverse complement strand
AATTTAATTGAACATTAATTTCAATAAATCGGACATCCGGTCCCACTTAAAATTGTGGTCAAAGTTGACACACTTGTAGTCAAAGTTGACCCACTTGTGGCACCATTTACAACATCCAATTCACTTGCATGTATATAGTGTAAAAATGGGGAAGTTGAGCTTGCATACAAAGTGTTTGATGAAATTTGTATGGCGATGAGGTTAATTATAATGTGATGATTGATGAGTTTGTTAAGGCTGGCGAGGCTGAGAAAGCCCCGAATCTGTTTGATGAAAGGCCTGAAAGAGATACTGTTTCATGGAGTGCCCTTTTGGCGGGGTACGCGGAAATGAACCTGCAAGGAAGTTGTTGAGCTATTTGATCATATGGTTGCATTCTAGGCGAAGTTTGATAATGTTGCTTTGGTTTCAATGCTCCTGGCTTGTGCACAGCTAGGGCCTAGGGGAGATTGAAAAGGGAAAGACGGTACACGTATTATAGGGAAGAAAGGGTAAGAACAGATTCATACTTATTACTTGGGAACTAGCTTGTTGGTTATGTATGCAAAATGTGGCTGCATTGGCCATTGAGGTTGCTATGGAGGTTTTCAAGTCGTGCGACAAAAAGAATGTGCCTTTATGGAATGCAATGCTTATTGGATTGGCCGTGCATGTCCGAGAAAAGTTATTACTTTGAGTACTCAAGAACGGCGGAAGTTGGTGTAAAACCTGATGGAGTGACCATTTAGCAGTGTGTGTTGGTTGCAGCCACTCGGGGCTAATTGACAGGGCAAAGAGGAAGTTTAGAGACATGGGAGTGTTTTTGGTGTCCAACCAGAGCTGAAGCATTATGGGCGCATGGCAGATTTGCTCGGACGTCCAGGTTTGATCAAAGAAGCCATGGAGATGATCGAGGCAATGCCAATGGTAAGCGATTTTGTTTGTTTTGGGAAGTTTGCTTTGAAGATGTAAATTACATGGGAACGTTGAGGTTGTAGAGGTGGGGTTCCATAGGAGTAGCACAATTTTTATCACTTAACATTTCCAACAAGATGGTGACTCGTTTGAGCAAACTAATCTTGAAATCGTTGTGCTCATTTTTTTTAGTCTTAATTGGATCAAATTGTTCGTTAAAACTTAATGGGCTATGATACTATATTAAGATTTGAAGTTCTCAATCTTTTATAAGTTGGTATATATTTTTATCTTTATTCGATATGAGATTTTTATCCCTAAACAGTGTATCCAAGCATGTGATCGAGGTAAAAGCTGAAGATGGCTGGGTGCATTCACTCATGGTTAATGTGTATGCAAATTCGCAGCGATGGTACAATTTGTTGAAGGGATTGCAGATTGGGGATCAAGAAAAATGCAGGGTGTAGTTGTATTCAATTGAATGGGGGTGAACCATGAATTTCTTTCAGGATCCTCACACTGATGACATATATATTGTTTTGAATAAATTGGAACACCACCGATTTGAAGCATTTTAGAGATTCACATCAGCACATCTTCAATTTGTTGACTTCATGCCCTGTTTGAGTTTTATTAAAATGAAATTTTGAGAAAAAATATATTTTGAAATAGTTATTTTTTGGGGAATGTATACTTGAAAAGTAAAGAAAAATTTTGAGTTTACATGTAACATTAATTTATGAGAGAATATATAATTGAAAATAAATTTTTAAAAGATGCATTTTTGAAAAAAGGAACCAAAAACATGGGCTAAATTTCTTATCCCTTAACGAGTAGGCATTATTGGAGGGCAAGATCAAGAATAAGCTACGTGAGATTAGGGCATAGACATTACTGGGAGAAGAATCATGATTTATAAGGTGAATGCTACGAGCTTCCAGAACACAATAGGACCTTTGTAATGCTGATTATATTATTACAAGTGTTTCAACGAATTTGATTATAGGAGGTTCAATGGCTAAAAAAAGAGAGAGCTGGTGAATACTTTTGCCTATGTAATTCTTGTAGTAACGAAAGACTTTTGCCAAAACTGAAGTACAAACATAGAAAATCAAAACCACCAGGAAATTAATCAGTATATGTCATGGTCTGATAGTATTTACACAAATTTATCCAAAAATGTATTTCAAAATTAGTTCACTTCGAATAATTGTTATGAAGAAACTCATCTCAATTCCGGCTTAAGGGGATAAAAGGGTTTCATCTCAAAATAAAAGCAAATACATCTCTCAGTGTTATTATGCCTTCAATATGTCGACTGCAGGCCTCAATAACAATTACGCGCCGCACATCTGAAAGAGACATTAGAGAAAGTCTAATGTGCATTTCATTTTCAAAATGTAGAAGAAAAACTTTAAAAAATATTTACCTGGTTCTGACAGAAGTTCCATCACCCTAAACAAGGAATCGAACCGAGTGCATGTCTGGTATCGATGACGGCCTAATGCTTCACCAGTAGCTTCCAGTGCCTGCATATAATTCCTCTCTTAGCAACTACAAAACGAAAACATTGCTGACTGCAAACGTACATCAAAATTCTCTTGATGGTGATGGTGATGGCGATGGCGATGGTGTTGGGTTGCAATATTCTTCTGTTTGTGCACATTCAAGAGAGAGACACGACATAATTCTTGCGCATGCAATTGATGTAATAGAAGTTTTACCTCAACAGTATGATGTAAACTGATAGAATTTTCGCTACGTGACTATTTTCTGTCCAACCTGTCCTTTAAATGTTAGAAGTTGCTAGAGGAAAGACGCCAGAAGGAATATTGGTATTGTACATGAAATAGTCAAATTATTTGGCATTTTATTTAGAGAAGAGGAAAAAGTTTAACGCCTATGAAATGCAATGAATGCACAAATTCTTTGTAATTAGCCAGGCAACTTCTTTTGCAGCAGAATACAAGGAGCATGTTTGCTTAAGCTTTTGAGTGAGAAAAGCTGCTGTTAAGTAAATTTTAGTAACTCCTACCAATTTATTTCCAACTTCGACCAATACAGAAATTATTTATGTAAGGATTTACTTGTTCACTTATGATAGAACTTCTAAAGCTTTAGTTAAACGTGCTCTGAAAAATACATCGCGAAAGGAACGAGGGTGTAATTGTCGTATTTTTCAGCCATTCCACATAATTTCTTATGCTGATTCTTGCAAGTATTTCACCTAATACAACATATATATTCAATTCGTCCATTGCCATTATTCAATCTCACAGTGCTCCGAAAATATATATGGGAAATAGAACACTTAATGGTAGATTAACAACAGTTGAGTAGGACTCACCTGAGACATCATTATCTCATCAAGTTGGATGCGGATATACATGTTGTCTTTTGCCAATGAGATGATATCACTGCATAAATATGACTACAAAATTATTGGCAGGATATTAAACTCGCAAATATGAGTGATTAAATGTTTGAAGATCTAATAAACAGACATCCATTACCTCCTAGAGTACACACTTACAATGTTACCCCTGTCATCAAGTATAGGCACCGAACTTATTTGAGCTGCAAAACAAAAAAAAATGAAATAAGACAATCAATCATTACTGTGTTTGAGGTAGAGTATAAACAGGGTCAAGACCTCATTTCTAATCAAGAAGTTGTACAGAGCATAACTGAGCAATATAAGCATAAATTTATCCAGTCTCTTATTCAGTTCTATCTACCTTACGCAGTTCTATAGCTCCCAAGTTTTTATAGCTCTTGGGTTCTTGTAAGTCTACAATTTAGTGATCCAAAATTCAGGATACACTTAAATTTGATCCCTAGGTAGAGTTCTTCCCCTTCACTCAAGAGGCTAGCTTAGATATTGCAAGGGGTGAGAGATTAAAGGACTTGGAACTTGAGCCTGACAATATGCTGGCTAATTATCATGGCAGGGAAGAAATGAACACGACAATAGGCAGCAGTTCTGGAGATCCATAACAAATATATCATATCAACACAGAATATTTTTCAAGGACATGTCACAAAAGTTATATTTACTCTGCTGCCAATCCTATCTTAAACTTCAGAAGGGACTTTGCTTGGCATCTCAGCACATGTTCTGCATAGTCATTTAGCACTCAAAGTCCTCCAACTAATGTCAAGGGTTGACCAATTCAAAGCATTACAGCAAATAGGCTTAAAATAAATATTTCCGCACCAAGGTATTATATCAAGCTAATAATCAGAATAGTCTGTACCCTTCGATTCTAGATGTTTTGCTTAATCAGCAGAATTCTCAGAAATTTCAGGAAGGTACTTAAAACAACCAATGTTTGTGTTTAAATACTGTCTTCCAAAAGCTAGAGAAACTCCATATTTGACTAGAAATATGGCGTCCAGTACTGACATCTCGAAAGAGAAGAATCATGTGAAAAGGTGATAGTGGAAATTCAGTTTAAGCATGGTTTCAGTCATCTGGGTTTTCAGATCATTCCATGCATGCAACAATTGCATACACATGAAGGAAGTCATTACACACCTTCAAGCAATAAATTAAGAGCAGAATCAAGAGAATCATTGGTTCGTAATGTCAACAACGAACGATCACTCACTCTCCCAACTTCTCTAGCCCAGGTACCTAATGGAAGGTAACCAATTGGTTGCTGTAGAAGTGGCAGATATCCAATATGGTGTTTAAAATGCCTGCATACGTCTGAGATGTATACGGCCCAAAAAAAAAAAAAAAACCAGTGTAAGCAGGTAAATAACATGTAAAGTTCTAGGAGAAACTGATAGTTGAATAAGTTCACAACGTTTTAGTATTTCAGAGAGGCAAGCTACGTGTAACAACTGAGGACAAGATCCATCGTTTGCTGAATGTACGATGGGAACTGCAGAAATCTTATTATGTAGAATTCTTGAAGCCAAGCCTCCCAAAGATTCATCAGGACCTGCCTGTAGGTTGCAAGAGTAATAGGGGAAAGCCCCAAAGTTACCAACGTGTTGACAGGTACGACACACACAAGCATCATATATATGAGTCCTTTTTTTACATGGTGTTTGTATCTGTTGCTTTTCCCTCATGTGGGAATTATGAATAGATGAATAGAGATAGCAATTTCATCTTCACAGACAAACACCAAGGAACCAAGCAGTCCTATAAATTCACATCAATAAGAGCACTTACTTGGATTAACGACCTTTGCTCCAAAGCCCCGATGAAATCTCTAGGGTGATGAAATTTTCGGTGTTTCCAGGCAGAAATCGTGTGTATATCAAGATCTTCATTGGTGAACATGGCACGATTTCTGTGAAGCTGCAGACAAAGGGGGTGTCATCTCCAGCATGCAAATGGCTAGAAACCAACTGCCGCTTGGCATCATTGATATGTTAAACTTAAAACTAACTGAATTACCAATATTAAAAACATGCCAAGTTGTAAAGCTGATTGAATGTCTTTTTTTCTTTTTTATTGGGATGATTTACTTGCCAATAACCTGTTTGCTTGGTGGGCCGGGAATGCTCGACTTAAATTCCTAGTATGGAAATAAGTATCTATATGTGAGTTCTCCAAAGAGAATGGGAGTCTGTGGCGTCCACCAATAGTTCGACATAAAAATCTTGAGCAGTTCTAGTGAAACAAAACTCCATGTGAGCATAAGTTTGTGACTGTACAGGAGACGAGAGTTAAAATTTTGAGTCAAACTTCTTTCATACGAAAAAAGAATGATGAAATGGACACACTTGTGAATAGTTACACCACAAACACTGTTTCTTGGCTTCAATACAACTGTGAATCATTTTACTATCTGGCTTCACCAAGTTAAAGTCCAATGGCAATTCATTCATAGCAGTTCTTGAAACATGAATTACCTCGAGTAAAATCAACATGAAATCTGATGCAGTTAGCATTCCTGCAATCTGTCCATGATGCTCATCCCATAGAGGCACGACTGCAAGCCCCTAATGATAATAATGATAAGCAATTTAGTCTAGAAACTTGTGAACCAGTAAAAGGGTAACAGATGTTAGAAAAAATATTAGTGAGACTTAAGGCCAACATATACAAATTAATTTATGCATAAACTTGTCATTTAGAAGATTTCTTATACAAACAATAGGAAGAACATAGTACGCACGTAAAGTTATTATATAACATGGTATGTAATTTTTCCCAATTCTTTCTAATGACAACAATGCTATATTAGGTGACAATTCGACAACAATGCTATATTAGGTGACAATTCCTGATGTATGCTAGAGTAGCATCTTCCACCTGACTTTACAGTTTGACACACTAAAAGATATAGGAACTTGGGTATCAACTACACTACCAATTTTCATGAGACAATACTGGAAACCGTCACTGAATTTCATGAGTTAAACAGCAACCTTGAACTACCTAATAAGTGTCTGATACTAGACAAATTTAATCAAATTGACTACTTTCTCAAGAATCACATGTCGCAGTATTGAAAAGCATTACCTCAAATGATATGAAAATGTACAATATGCCTTAACAAATAGGTTTCGTAGGAAAAGTAGAGGAGCCAATGGAAACCAAATTCAAGATTCCACTGGGTGGGTCTGAAATGCTAATGCAGGTGGATGAGAATCACAGAAGATTCTGATTTGAGGCGTATATAAAATTTATATAACTTATAGAAATAATCACATAAAAGTGATTGACAAATTATATTTTAATTCCAATAATCCTACAATCAAGTAATAAACCAAAATAATTGGTGCCTATTGATCTTACTGAAGAGCAATGAAATCTGAATAATGATTAGCAAGTAGAAGGACGCAGAAAAAAACAAGTTTTATTGATAAGAATGCACAACAAAAAATTAATTTTGATGTACCTCTCTCTTCCAAGCTTTTTTCCACTGAGATTGCATCACTTCTATGAATAGTAGCTTCTTTAGATCTTCGCAACAGATTCCCCAACCAAGTTTTCTTTTACCTAAATTTATCCTCAACCCACCGATATTAATGTTCATCCACGGCTAGATCCTTTGTGAATAACATGCAAGGTTAATTTTAATCTACCTCTACCTTTTAACCTTTCTAACATTTTCCACTAAAATTGCGTCACTTTTGAGAATAGTAGCTTCTTTATATCTTTGCAATACATGTCTCAGCCACCTAAGTTGTCATTTCCCAAGTTTATCCTCAACCTGAGTCAACTTCATTTGTTCAAATATGAATATCTTATCTTGTCCGGTCTTGTATAGTCACAAATCCTAAATTTTCATTTGTGCTACATTCATCTTAATGTCATTTTGTCATTTGACAACCCAACCCTAAATACCACATAGCATAGTCAATCTAAGAATTGTTCTACGTATAACATTTTAACCTTGTAGGATCGTTATGTAGCACTTCTCCATTTCATCCAGCCACTCTAGATTTATACATTACCTCATATCCAAGTCATCGTTCCTTGTTAGCAATACAACCTAAATACCTAAAATGATCTATCTTTAGGACAACAAAATCCTTTATAGTAGCTCCATTATATCCTTGTTCTTTCTTTATGTAAAGAACATTCTATTTTAGAACCCCAAATTTTTACAAGTTCTGTCACATACAATTTATTCGCTAATTGATAGAAATGCAATGTCTAGTCTAGTCATTATGTAAGTAAATTTGTTTTTCTCAATAGTTAATTGGACCTATATGAGTATTCTTAATAGTTGGGGACCAAAATGAAAATAATTATTAAATTCCATGTTTTTATTTATTTGAGCCAAATGGTTAATTATTGAAGGAGCGATTATAAAATTCTAACATACTATTTAACCCCCTCCTACTCTAGTGCTAAAACGATATTATCAGGAAATCTAATCTTGGATATATCTTGTAAGCTCACTCATGGCTAAAGCTGAAAGATAGATCACGACAGAGAGATAATGCAAGCCTATAGTAATAACAAATTCCCTGCAACTGCTACTACTACACACCATCATACATAGCTTGTGTTTGAATCTCATTTTAATTAGAATAGAATTTTTGAAATAGTGATTGATGGGAGAATGTGGGGTGGAAAAGTGATAAAAAGTTTTTAATTTGTGTGTAATATTATTTTATTTAGAAAATGTGTAGTTGAAAGGAAGAAAGAGAAAAAAATAAGAATGAGAAAAAAAAGGGTGTCAAACAGGGGCATTTTATAATATATTTATACGCCTAAATAGAAATTCTTTTTTTTTGCTTTTTAGCACCAATCCCATCACTTTCCTGAGCAACCTGTCATGATTTTTCTTAACAAATAACTGCCAAATGCATATATTCTTTATTCTATTTAGGGGGTGTCTGGGAACGATTTAAATTCACTTAAAATCAAAATTAAAACCGTTAAAGCGTCCAACGGTAAAAAAGTCACAGAATTGGGCTAATCTTCTGTCAGACCAAAATTACTCTTGTACCCTCCATTTCTCAGGTGGGGCCCAAGGTTGGTATGCAATCATTATTGCCAAATTGAATGGTCAAATGTGTGTCATAAACATCCAGCAAACTTCACGGAAAAGAGAGGGCAAAATGGGCAAAGTATCTTTTANATTCTTTATTCTATTTAGGGGGTGTCTGGGAACGATTTAAATTCACTTAAAATCAAAATTAAAACCGTTAAAGCGTCCAACGGTAAAAAAGTCACAGAATTGGGCTAATCTTCTGTCAGACCAAAATTACTCTTGTACCCTCCATTTCTCAGGTGGGGCCCATGGTTGGTATGCATTCATTATTGCCATATTGAATGGTCCATTGTGTGTCATAAACATGCAGCAAACTTCACGGAAAAGTGAGGGCAAAGTGCCTTTTAGATTTCTTGAAGGTACAACGTGGCAATTTTCAAACGGTTAAAAAATCGATTCTCTTGGGAGTTAGAATCGCTCCCAAACAAGGGCTTATACTTTTCCATCAATCTCCTAAGAATTAGAAAGTATATGGCTTCCATAGTAGATATCCCAAGCATAAAATCAAATTGAATCTTCGAGAGCTTTTAGATTTCTTGAAGGTACAACGTGGCAATCATACACAGATATTTGTCTACCGTTTCCTACCCCATGCACAAATGGTCAGATGAAAAGAAAAAGCACTGCAGCTTTTGGTCTTTCAAATGACCATAATTGACGTTCATATTAGTGTCCTACAGAAGATGTGTGACCTATATATTTAGCCACAGATTACACACATTTCCACACCTTTGCAAACTTGGTGGGAGATGTGTGTTTCTTTCATTTAAACTTTTGGACAGATAAGTAAAACATTTAATCCTGTTTATATGACATTTCCAGTAACTATATGACCAATCAAAGTAGTAAAATATTAATAATTCTATAACATGCCAATAAACTAGTAGAGCCATCTGGGGAAAAAAAAAAACAAAAACAACAGCTAAGAAACTTTTACCTGGTCAAACATGTCACGGAAGGCTTGTTCCACAGCCACTTCAACATCAAATACAATGACCTACTCTTTGAAAAACTATCACAAACTTAATAGCCATACGAAGCATATTGGGATCACAATCAATGCAAATGTTTAAGAGGAAAAAAATAAAACTGGCATTCAGACCTTGCCTGAATATGGAATCAAATCATATGCTCTAGAAGATGACAAATGCATTGATAGAAGATTACGAGAAACATCCATCTCACCATCTGATAATTGCAGAACTGGCTCATTAACTGGGGCGCCTAAAGATGAACCCTAGTTGGCACAACCAGAATAGATTGTAAATTTAATTGCATGAATCTATATAACAGGATGAACTAACATGCATGACAGGGGGTGTAATTATGAAAATTAAATTAGCACGACATACAGTGTAAGTTAAGCACTGACCACAAACTCCATGATTCTAGCATTATCCAAGTTTATACCAGCC
The DNA here is from genome assembly GCA_903798295.1 of Fraxinus nigra. NCBI lineage: Eukaryota > Viridiplantae > Streptophyta > Magnoliopsida > Lamiales > Oleaceae > Fraxinus > Fraxinus nigra. The sequence goes on along the minus strand of CAIGRH010138581.1, from coordinate 3,782 downwards.
CGAAAAGCTTCACCAGGTAAATTTGGAGACACATTATCTGCTCCCTTAACTAAAATTATATTGTTGATAGTTCCATACTCATCCTGAGCACAAATCTGCTGCTCATCCACTCGCCACATACCATCAACAAAAAATTTGTACTGCATTACAGAAAATTGTCCACAAATTAACATATTGCAAAGAATAAAGGGGTGATTTCTTCTATTTTCAATCAGAGGGAGACACATTTTTCAAAACTAAGAATTGAAAATGTGGTACATGATCAGAATCAACAATAAAAATGGCTATCTAAAGCTTGAGTTATTATAAGGCCAATTTACCACTTTGTGCAAAACTATTTAATTAACAAAGAAAACCTTAATTTCAAGAACCAAAATTGCAACTTTTGTTTGAAGCCTTCAAAAATGCTTTCTAGACACATTCACTCATAGAAATCTCATATTGCTTAAAATAGCCTGTCGAGCTAGTAGCCTAGGCTAGGCTTTCCACATAATGCCATGCCAATTAGTTTTGGCATGCATCTCTACATGCTACTATCTCGATATATTTTTGTTGATGGATTATTCATGTTTTTACTTCACATCTCAGTCATTGAATGTAATATATAGCTGCCCAAGGAGAGGCATTCTCATAATGCTATGCCATAATTATATACCTGATGATAACCAGGCGGAAGATCAATAATTCTCTGGAAAATAGAAGCTGAACCCTCCTCTAAAATCATTGGTATCTTCTCAGTCCAACTGCACCAATATCATAATTCATAACACCATCATGCATCCAATAATGCAAGAAACACACTATTGTCACATTATAACTAAAAGAAAAAAAAAAAACAATACACGAAAACCATTCATTTAAGGTACCATATAATGGGACTGAACTGCAAAAACTAGACATCTATGCCTGGCACGGCCAGACCACCGGGCTTAACAGAACTCTTTTAAATTTTCCGTATCTAGTTAATTGGGCCACAGGATCTTTGAAACTTGGATGAATGCATTAAAAAGTTCCCTTTCAGAAAATAAGCTTTGTTAAAGAAATAAGTAACTTTTCATAAAATTAACATCGCTGAGCTCAATAAGAACTCGGCCCGTGGGCCGTGGCCGGGCAAAACAAGGGTTGCAAACCCACTATCTAGTCCTCGTAGCAAGAAAATAGTTAACAGGAAACAGAAAATACCCATTGAAAGAGCCACAAATTGAAACCTGGTGACCTCCATAGCGCCATGTAAACGGTGTGTGTACCATCTCCTTCACAATTCACAAATATCGACCCACAGTGCATATATATACAAAGGAAAATCTATTTAATAACGTAATAGAACCATCAAGTAAAGCTGTACTCCAAAAAATTAGACGATGTAAAATCCGCCAGCTAGAACAAAAAACACCAAGAATCAGAAATCGTCGGATTCCCCGAGAAGATGGGGTTTTGTATATATTCGGAAAACGGGTCAAGGTGAAAATGGAAATGGAAGTGTCATGTAAACGGTTTTGTCCATAGTGGAGAAAGTGTTTGATGTATAACGGGCTGTCGATACGATGATATTGTACTCGTACCAAACAATTTTGGAGGGTGGCGTTTGGTTTTTAGTTGGTGGCTTTTGCTTTTCTTCTGTTTTCTTTTTAATTTTATTTTAAAATTACAATGCTATTCCAATCCGCATGTCAAAAAGTAAAAGGTATGTTTGGGAAGTGTATAATTGAATGAAAATGAAAGATCAAAAAGTGAATAATATTTGTAAATCCTGTTAAATTCATGGTTGGTAAAAATGAAAATTCAGATTTTAATCAAAACAACAATTAATTTAAACCAAAACAACATTTCATCAACTTTTATCAAAATCTATTAAAAATCTGATTTTAATTCTTACCAAACATGTTTTGACTATAAATATTTTATAATTTTAAGTGTTTATAAACACTTCCAAAATATGTGCTAATGCAATAAATTTTATTCAATGTTATGTTTTTTATATACTGATGTTTTATGGATGGTGTGATGCCGACGGCTATATAGACTTTTTTTGGAGTCGTGATTATGATGATTCAATACTTGAAAAGGATGAGGTTATCTTAGTTATACACCAATGATCAAATTAGTATACATCAAGAAAGAATATATATATATGTGAACGTAAATTGTATATGAAGAAATAATATGTGAAGTGTAAATGTTTCCAATCAGTTTGCGATAATACATGGCGATCATCAAGAGCCACACATGATGGTGCTTCGTTGATGGGGCGGATGGATTCATGCTAATGGAATATCTGAATATGTGTGACTCTTTGATTGACAATTCCTCAAATATCGAGTGATCTTGCACATTATCGATCTAGTCATGTTATGGTCGTCATTAGCCCCAGCTTGGTGCGAAATAGCACACAACTCTCTACATGAGAAAATATTATAGTAGTTGGTTTCAGAATCAAAATTTGTATACCAAATATGTTTGCAGTAAGGTAAAATTGCATAAAATGAAAGAACATACAAAGTTTTCGCCCCTTAGGGCCTGGATGTTCAGCCAAATGCCTACTCACCCGTTGAGTATCTACAAAGTAGATTATGCTCGAATCCACTAAGAACCACAAAGAACAGTACAAAAACGTATTCTTCACTTAAAATTTTCTTTCGCCTTTCTCATACAAATCTCTCTTCTCACAATCACTAAATTGTACACCAAATACAATCAAAAAATACTGGTAAGATATTACAGATATCAAAACAGAAAACCACGAGGAAAATGAAGAGATCTAAACACTCAGAGGGAGGGAGAGAGAGACCGAAGAAAATCCTACAATATGCACTATACAATCTAACAATGAAGAGTCGCGAAGAAGGATTATTAAAATCCACCCACAAAACATCTCATCCAACAATCATGAGTATGTCAGATGTAAGGCCAAGATCAACCAATCCATTTAAGACAAAAACACGTTTCCAAAAACGTGTTTTATCACAGTAAAGATAACTCGGTGGCCAAACACAACAAAGCCCAATGATAAATGAAGAGGCCCAACACTAGAATAGAGAAGCAGCCCACAACAATAGTCATGCTAAGATGCAGATGGTTTCTATTTACAATTTTTTTGATTGTATAGAAAAATTGCACCGGAATTCAAAGTTTGTCTGTTTTTCCTTCTTTTTTGCCATTATCCAACCAAAAATTGCCAAGTGTCATTTGTTTGAATTCTGGTGGTATCTTTTCTGTACAAATGATAGAGTTCTTCTATTTAATGTGCATGACATAGATTATTTTAGCTCCAGGCACTCCGATCTTTATTTATTGATTATCTTCCTTCCTAAACTTTAGATCTCGTGGAGGAGGATCCATTTGAAATCAACTAAAAACATCTTACATCACTTCATCATAAATTTATGGGCCAAATATGTTGGAAAATTCTAACATAATTGGGGGCCACATGTAATATATTAAAATGTGTGGTGCTATTATTTTAAAAAAAATAGTCAATTAAAGTGATCCATTAAAGATGAATTTTGACTAATGGATATTAGGTTTCATGAAATTAAAGTGTAGAGACCAGACGTTTGTTTTAGATTGATGAAGGGGCCAATTTGAAATAAATGAAAGATAATGACTATTCATTATGTTATTGTTATATTGGGGGTCATGTTCCCCAATTGTTGGTGAGTTCTTGAGATTATTTGCATCCTCATCAACAAAGAAAAAAATTGAAGTGAAGATCACCAATCAATTGGAAGATCCTAACCCATCCATGCAAATAATCAGATTTATGGATCAAGGTATGTTTATGC
>CAIGRH010138565.1:0-12960 GCA_903798295.1 Fraxinus nigra | reverse complement strand
TAGTATTGCTTCTCAATCTAGCTAGCATATGATAGTCTGTTTCAATTATTATATCTCATGTATAACGTGCATTTACACTTGATATTTGAGTTATTGATTTTAGGAAATAAATTTCAAGAAATGCAAGAGACAGACATTCAGTTTGAGTTTGGGTAGATTAGTTTTGTTTTTACATCATTGACTTGTATTTATAGTTTTGTCACAAAATGTCAAAGAAGAAGATTGTTAGGTTTTTAGTTGTATTGATAATTCTTTAGACAAAATGATTATCATAAAAGAATAGGATTATTGTAAAAGTCAAGAAATCTTTTGGAGGGTTGTATAAATGAATTAGAAGTCTTTGTGTTCGAGTATGGAACAATGAGGAAGAGTCGTAGAATTTACGCTAGCATATCGCCTAGCTGATACTCGATCGTTCAAAGCAGAATAATTGTCACCCGTCTATCACTCGGCTCTTGCTCGAGCGACACACCTCTTGCTCGCCTGGCGTTCAAGAGATGGTATTTTCCGAAAGACCTTAGTTTGCATTTTTCAAGAATTTATATACTACCTAAACACCTCCTAGCATAAATACCCAATGCCTAGTATGTTTTTGTGGGTGGTTCATCATTGTTTTACTTCCCTATATCGAATTCTTATAATCCAAAACACCAACTTCCTAAATATCATCCGGAATGTAATTTCTCAATAGCTTTCAAAGATTGCTAAAGATTAAGGGAGGTTAGACCAGAAGCACAGAAAGAGTACGAGAACAAGGCATTCTTGGTGTTCTACAAGAGATACACAATTCCAGAAGAATAGAAGCACGTGTGGTTGAAGCACGTTCGAGCGGGTTTTAGAGATTGCAGGAATTAGATCAGCGAGTCTAGTAGGTTTTCTAGGCTGGATCATACTGTAAGTTCTTATTGTAAACTATTGGCTTGGTCCCGAAATTCTTACCGATTTTCTCTACTTTATTTATTTTTACGGCAATTCAACACAGGATAACTTGACTTGATTGACTAAACATCTAAAACAATTAAAAAGTAACTTGTTGTTTTTAATTGATAAGTTTAATTTCACATTATTTACCTATTAAGTGATTTTAGGGTTGAACTAATAACTTTGAGGAAGGTTAGATAAACCCAAATTGCTCGTGTCATTTTAAATCAAGGTTTGCAATTGGATATAAACTTATTTATTCAAATAATGTCTTTACCAACCACATATTTTTTTACATTATTTAATCAAAGGAAAAAGTAATTTTCATAGTCGATTTCAAATTTAGTAATAATAAACTTAGCAAAAGCTTATGATTGACTCCATTAAATGCCCATGGATCATAAAGAGGCTAGGAGGGTTTTAATGAATGCTAACATATTCTACACTTCAGTTTTGAAAAGAAATTCATCGATTATCCATATAAAATTAATCAAAGTCTTCCATGTTGACATTTGATTAGGATATTTTCTTAATGTCTTAAAGTTGTCGGATTATTAATTCTGTCAAAAAATGCAATATAATTTTTAGTTTGACTCGCCTAGGTTTGTTGGTCAATACAAGGGATCCCATGAACAATATATGTAGAAATATAAATTCATTCCTGGTCACAACTTAATATTTGTAGGAGATAGTTAAACATAATTTTCGTTTAGATCTTCGGATTTGAGTCCTACCACTTCACCTAGTAATCATCTAAAACCTAAAGGTTTATGTCTGGGCAATGTTAATTTATTTAAATTTTGTTTCTTCACATGCAGATGATCTATATATTTTTGTTCAAAGTGGGCAAAGTTTTGCATAAATCAATGGTGACAATTGACGAGATTTTAAGGAAGGTTTGTTTGAATATGATACCATATTATCTACCATAATATGCTTTTGACGAAAAATCGAAACTCTCATTTATAATAACTTAAGCTTTTAGCAAGGCGGTTTTAATAATATCCAAGCTTCTGCAACCAAAAAAAAAAAGATAATTCAACTTTCCAACAAAATAATCAGACAGAATAATCAGTGGGCTAATTTGATTTGTTTAGCATAATATATAAATAAAAAAATAAAATAAAATAATTAATGGAAGGGTTATCTTGTAATGAAAAGCAAAAGGATGTGATGATTTGCCAGCTAAGGCTTGACTCCTTTTAAGACATAAATGATTAAGTAGATAATTATCAAATGTAATAAGGCCACAACAAATAACTTTTTGTTTTCAGATTTATGCAATTACGAAAATAAGAAAATGGGCCTTTATTATTCTGAAAAATGCATTAACTATATCGTAACAAAATAATTTATATTGGAGTACAGCTTTTTTTGGGGGATTAATCACAACCATTTAGTAAAATTATTATATTTTTTATACAAGGAAATTATATACGATGGTAACGTAGAAGACGATTTACATAAATAAATTTTACATCTAACTGCTTAAGTTTTGAAATGGAATAGGATCATTTATGAAACTGGATATGTATCAAGTTTTTGAAGAAAAATCAATTCTTACCGTCATGTGAGGAGTATATGTTGATAAAATAATGCTTCAGCCAGGGGCGGAGCCAAGATTTGATGGTACGGGGGGCAAGAATTTGAACAGTGGGCTACTGGGCTTAAACAGTGGAAAAACAATTGACTAAAACTAATTTTTATTTTTTTTAAGAAGCTGGCTTGGACAAGGGTGGGCAGCCCAACCCTCCCTCCGCCACTGTCTTCAACTATAATAGCTCGAACTTTAAGATGAGGTACAAACAATGCCTAGAGACAACATATATCTAATCTTTTTTATAAAAAGGAAAAAAATAGAGATATCTACTAGAGATAGATAGAAACTCATCTACTTCTTCCATTTTGTCTACACCAAGTTGGTAAACCATATTTACATGCCAAATTGTATTTTCTTGGTTTCACACAAGTAAACAAACTTATTGAATGTGCATGGCCCCTCATGCATTAACTCATGGAGAAAAGTAATGGGATTATTTGCTAAAAAAAATAAGGGAAATTTCCATCTAATTAATATATATCATGAACTTGAGGCCAGTATGCAAGAATACTTTAATACACACATCCTTCTAATCTTTTTTAGCATCCTTTTATCTCTAATCCCTCTTTGCTTTTCAATATTATACTACATATTTTTAACCTATTTTAGCAAATAAATATATAAATTAAAAATATTTTTATTCTCCAGTTTAAAAAATACTAATCATGTAGCGGCGTACAATCTTGATTATAAAATCTAGTCTTTGACTAAAATAATCTTGCTAGGTAAAGAATGGTTCTTGTAAAATTGATGTGGCAATAATGAGAGAGAGGAATGCAAGTAGGGGAAGCATAATCACATGGACATTGCCTCTCTCATTGCCTGCAGGCTGGATGGTGGCTATCAACTAAGTTAAAGTGAAGAAAAATAAGTCGAAATCTCGTTATTCTGCTCAGTATTGCGTATCTAACGCTCACTCCGAAGTTAAAAAAGAAAAAAACCAGTCACCGGGGAATGATTGGCTGTTAGTTTTTGTGAGTACAAAACAACCTTAAAATCTTCAGTTTGTGGTCATATTTTATTCTGTCTTTCGAGTACTACATACATTTTTCTCCTCTCACTAGAGGGTGTCATATGATAGTATGGTACTGACTATGTTAATATATGATATTTCATTGCTCTGGTTTGCTCTGGATATATTTTTTTACTGAAGTAACAAGAATCCTCAAGTAATTTTCTTGAAAATCTTCATTCTTTTTTTTTCTTCTTCAGCTTAAAGTTTCCTCAAGTTCTGGTTGTGGGATTACTTTACTTTTTTTCTTTTTACCAATCTTGGAGAAAATAAATACAGGAATTTGTTAGTGGTTCCGACAAAATCTATTGCTGGCAGCTGGAGGTGGAACTTTCTGAGGTAGTGGTGTCTTAAAAAAGTGAAGGTTTCAACAGTTTAATGAAGTTGGTTTTTTGTCTCACTCTCCTGTGGTGTTGTTGTTCCTTCTTGTAAATACTTAGGCTTAGAAGCATAAACAAGACTCAGAAATGAAGTTTATGAAACTTGGATCTCGCCTTGATACTTTCTATACTACTGACGCTGTGAGGTACTTTCATTTCTTGTTCTTTTTAGCTGTTTCTTGATTTTGTAATAAAGAATGGCATTTGTTGATTCAAGAAAAGTTAAGTTATTTTTCTTCAATCTGGGAATTTCGATGTCCAGATTTTGTGTGGGTATTTCTGAAATAGAAAAATTAAGATTTTCTGTATTTGACGCAGTTCTGTGTCATCTGAGGTTTCCAGTGATCTTATAATTCAGGTGAAGGGAAGCAGATATTTACTTCACAAGGTGAATTTTCTCAAAATGTTTGTACACTTCTGAATATATAAATGAAGATTTATGAAACAAAGTTATTTAATTCATGTAAATGATGATTCTTGGATCGTAATCTATTGATAAGGAAATAAAATAAGCTAATTCTTTTTTAAATACTTTACGGTCGTGTGTATCAAACACGGACTGATAGTTTGAGTTTAATTTACAATACAGTTTCCCCTGCTGTCCAAGTGCCTGTTCCTGCAGAGACTATGTTCAGGAAGCCCTGAATCCTCACAGAACCAAATAGTCCAACTCCCTGATTTTCCCGGTGGAGTGGAAGCATTTGAGCTATGTGCAAAATTCTGCTATGGAATCATAATTACTCTCAGTGCCTACAACATCGTATCGGTTCGATGTGCTGCAGAATACCTTCAAATGACAGAGGATGTTGAGAAGGGTAATTTAATTTACAAGATTGAAGTTTTCTTCAATTCTTGCATACTTCATGGATGGAGGGACTCTATTGTAACTTTACAAAGTACCAAATCTTCCCCATTGTGGTCTGAGGATCTTGGGNTCACAGAACCAAATAGTCCAACTCCCTGATTTTCCCGGTGGAGTGGAAGCATTTGAGCTATGTGCAAAATTCTGCTATGGAATCATAATTACTCTCAGTGCCTACAACATCGTATCGGTTCGATGTGCTGCAGAATACCTTCAAATGACAGAGGATGTTGAGAAGGGTAATTTAATTTACAAGATTGAAGTTTTCTTCAATTCTTGCATACTTCATGGATGGAGGGACTCTATTGTAACTTTACAAAGTACCAAATCTTCCCCATTGTGGTCTGAGGATCTTGGGATAACAAGTCGATGTATTGAAGCCATTGCTTCAAAAGTTTCGTCCCATCCCTCGAAGGTGAGTTTATCGCATAGTTATTCGAGAAGATGTAGAGATGATGTGTCCTGCAATGGATCAGCGAGCCAGAGGGATAAGAATACAAGTAAAGGCTGGTGGGCAGAAGATTTAGCAGAATTGGGGATAGATCTTTATTGGAGAACAGTAATTGCCCTGAAATCTGGTGGGAAGGTCCCCTCGAATCTTATTGGAGACGCGTTGCGAATTTATGCTTCACGTTGGTTACCGAACATAGCTAAGTACTTGCATATTGAGAAACAAGCAGAATCTGATCACGAGTTGGGCTCGAAGGGGGAGGTAACTTCAAAACACCGGCTGTTGTTGGAGTCGATTGTTAGTTTACTGCCACCAGAGAAAGGCTCAGCTTCGTGCAGTTTTCTTTTGAAATTATTGAAGGCAGCCAATATACTAAAAGCATCATCCTCTTCAAAGATGGAATTGGCAAGAAGGGTTGCAGTTCAATTGGAAGAAGCCACGGTTGGAGATTTGTTAATCCCATCTTTATCGAACACAAATGGCGTAATTTATGATGTAAATCTCGTTATGACCATATTCGAGCAATTTATGTTACAGGGGCAAAGTCCCCCAACAAGTCCTCCGAGATGCAAAGGGGACTTTGAAAGGAGAAGGTCTCGTTCGGCGGAAAATGTTGATCTGGAGTTTCAAGACGGCAGGAGATCATCTTCTGCATCACATAGTTCCAAACTGAAGGTAGCAAAGCTTGTGGATGGATTTCTCCAAGATATAGCACGCGACAAAAATTTACCTTTGTCAAAGTTCATTGCCGTTGCAGAAGTAGTTCCAGAATTCGCAAGGGTCGACCATGATGACCTCTACAAAGCTATTGACATCTATCTAAAGGTAGAGTTACTATGAACACATGAGAATATGTTATTTTCTTTCATGCATCGTCATCTAATTCCATAATCGCCGATAAAAGAGACTTGTATGGCGTGTATGTCAAAAATAGTGTGGAGAATTTTTATATTTATTTTTTTTATTGAAGAAATTTTGATCCAATCATATCTCACCACATCATGTGATATAACTTCTTATATACAAGTAGTATTATCCCTATTCCAAAATACACATTCCTCTATCTCCCAATTTGTCTTGAAACAGCCTATATCCTGATGTCATATTGTTGTAGGTCTTAATATTATTAATGCCTAAATATTTTACGTGAAGTGCATGTTTGGTACGCAGTATTTGACGAATAACCCATTCTAAGAAACATATGAGAAGAGTTCAAGTATACAATGACATTCTTACTGTCTTATAGAAATATGTCTTGGACTATACATAGCTTCTGCTGTTATCCTTTTCCAAGTAATTGATTTCAAAAAACTATTCCATCAAACAATTAAAGAATAGGAATTTTAGAACTGATATGCATATATTTGTTTAATTGTCTGTGCAGGGACATCCAGAACTCAATAAGAGTGAAAGGAAACGCCTGTGCCGAATATTAGACTGCAAAAAGTTATCCATGGAAGCTTGTATGCATGCTGCACAGAATGAGATGCTCCCACTAAGAGTAGTGGTGCAAGTTCTCTTCTTCGAGCAAGCACGTGCTGCAATGGCTGGCGGCCAACTGATTGAGCTTCCGAGCAATATCTCAGAGCTTTTTTCTGCTCATAATAACCCATCGAAGATTAAAGCTTCTTTTAGAAGCAATGTATCGGTGGCACCAGAAGACAAATGGAGTATGGTCGGGCTCAAATCACCAAAGTCGAACCTTTCGAGCCTTAAGATGAGGGAGGCTGAAGATGATGACTTACATAAAAACTTTTCCAAAGTGATGGAAAAATCTTCCAAGCCCAACAGATCTAAAAGTATGTTCAGTAAGCTGTGGTCCATCAACAAAAATGAAAGTGAAAAGAACTGATGGAAGTTTTATTAAATTTCTGGTTGGGGTGGTCCAGATAAACTAAATTGTCGCTTTTATTACTTTCTTTCATTATCTTAATTTGAGCAGAAATCTTTGTAATCTTTAGGAAAGACAAAATCACTGGGAATTATTGGTGTAACCTGCGTTAATAAGGTAAGGAAATAGAAAATTTTGACAAGAGGGAAATTCTCTCTTTGTGCAAACTGAAATGGAGCACTTGTAAAACTAAAATGTGGGAGAGCAAATGCTGGTTCTGTTTATATGTATCTATTAATTCCTTTCTCTAGAATAGAGTTTAAACTTCATGAATTTCAACAATATATGGGTGTTGTTTTAAAACAAGCCAATTTTGCAATAACTCGATAATAGAACTTATGCCACTTATTATGAATATTAAAGCTGAGAAAATATGACGTATGAAAATAATAACACAAGAATACAAAATTTAACATGACAACCCAAATTCGGGAAAAATCATGGGTAGAGGCAGATAATTCACTATAATCAATATTAATAAATTACAAGTATGTTACACGAATCTGGATCCCACAAGACTCTTAACCTAATCTCTATCATGCAGGTCTTTCCCTAGATCCCCCTGGATCACCCTCTGAGCCGATCAAATAAATGTGTAATACACCACATATTTATAATACAAGAATCTCTAACATACTAGGAAATGTAATACGAATAAGAGTATAACACAAGGTGAGGTCTTATTATAATAGGTAAAACCAATAATGGAATTTTTGGGATAAATAGGAGTCAAAAGCTACCAAAAAAAAAAACGATCATAATCCACATTGGACTCCTTCAAGACATCCTCAAATCTACAACAAACTCCCAATAGTCATCCAACAATATTTTCAATCAAATACTCAACAAAAATTTGGATCACACCAAAATTCTAACAAACATTCACATTGACACGAATTCCACTAGAAGGAATAAAACTTAATTCTTCAACAAAATACTCAACCAAATTACTCCACCTCTTCCACAAAGCCCAACTAGGCAAACTCAACAATCGTGAACTAAATCCAAGCACTACTTACCAGTAGAATTACATTGGACACCAAACTTGCTCAAATCACGAACAACAAAATCATCAAATTTACTACTAAATCCATCTGAGTAAGAATCCAAGCATTGCTCATTTGCTGGACTTAGGTATCAAATTTGTTTAAATCACAAGCAAGAACATCAAAACTAACTCCACTTGAGCTAGTGGTATGTTCTTCAATACCAAATTTTGCTCGAATCACAAGCAACTCGATCACAACTAACTACATCTGAGTGAACGCTTATCAAACAAATAAGCAATCAAATTAGCCTCGCTGAACCTCCCTTGAGGTCTAATCTTCAATTTAGTGGCAGCTACATCAAACATGATCGTTTAACCTTCCAAGACATATAACTCGATCTTGACATTACTTCTCCTCCAACATCCAAACAAAAGATCTGCCATAACAAAAGATACCAAAAACGGAATATCAAACTTCATACTTACCATCTCCAAACAATCAAACTTTGTTCCGAGTTAATGAAATCTTGCTCTAATACGAAACGAAACCGGCCCTCCCAAGAACTTCGGTGATTAGCTCTCATACCATTTGTAATTTTAAAACAAGCCAATTTGCAATAATCTTATGATAGAACTTATACTACGTGTTACGAATATTAAAACCAATAAAATATAACAAAATAAAAATAATTACACAAGAATACAAGATTTAACATGAAAACCCAAATTCGAGAAAAATATCACGAGTAGAGGTGAAGAATTCATTATAATCAATAGTAAGGAGTTATAAGTATATTATGTGAATCTAGATCGAATAAGATTCTCAATCTGATCGCTCTATCATGCAAGTCTTCTCTCCCTGGATCACTCTCTGATCGATCAAATAAATATGTATTAGGAGAATTAATGCAAACAAGAGTTTAACACAAAATGAAGTCCTATTACAATAGGTAAAATTAATAAGAAATATTTGGAATAAATATGAGTAAAAAATAAATAAATAAATAAAAACAGAATGAGGACCATAGTACATCTTAAACTATTTCAAGACATCTTCAAGCCTACAACCAACTCTCAATAGTCCGCCAACAGTATTTCCAATAAAATACTCAGGAAGAATTCGGGTTTTACCGAAATTTTAACAATGAGCTTGTTCAGTACAATTAATAAGATTTTAACTTCTTTTTCTTCTTTGGTACTATCAAGTTTAGGATAAAGCTACTTTGCCAGAAGGATTTGACAGAAGGCTTGACATAATTGCATGGACAATAGATGATTGGATGGAAAAACTGACTATGTTTTATATTGTCCAATGACAAAATGCCACGTGGTATTGTCAAACTTTATATCTATGTTCATGTAGCTTGATTGATCGAGTCTACTATAAGCAATTTAGATTTTTTTTTTTTTTTTTTTGGTCAACCTTGATGGACTACAGTTTACTGTATATCATGCATATCAGTAAGGGTAGTGAATATTTGACAAGATTTACTGTGCTTTAGCTGGAAATAAGAGGGAGCTGATGTGAATAACAAAAGTGTTATCATTTATTTTGCCTTAATTTAAAAGAAAAAAGAAAATACCTCCATAGAAATAATTTTTCCATTGACAAGTGTGGTATGCTGTATTATACCGTACTAAGAATTTATTTTATTTCTTTCTCATATATAACAAGAGATTCTGTCAGTGTTATGAAAATAAAGATCCTTCATATCTTATGAGAACAATAATTTGATGTTAATAATTATGCATCCTTAGACTAAATATTATGAAATCCATAGCAACTGACAGTAATGCTGTCAAGGTATACAAATCCAATTTTTCTAAAAGGTGCTCAAAATATGTGGTCTTATTATCATTAATCTGACTCCTCAATTATTAGAACTACATTTCAAAGATTAGTGTGTCAGCATATCAGTTCGGTTTCCCCCTATTTTATATACAAACCAAGAGTCATTTTAAGAATTGATTCAGATTTAAGTGAAAAACTAAAAGTAAATGATGTGCAGATCTATTGTCGCTCAATTATAATTATAGAGATATTTAAGCAATGATTCTGTACCAGCATGCTCGACTTGTGGACAATAATTTCTTCTCTGTAGCAATCATTTAAATGGTGAATTTGGATTAGTTATGATTAATTATAATTCAGTCCTGTTAAAGGTAAAAACAAATTGAGCGCTTTTACTTTTAACTGTTGCGCAAATTGTTGTCAAATGACCTCACGGACGATGATACTGATGGGCTGTGGTGCCATTTAAGATAATTGCATTTCAGTTCTGTGGGTAGTAATGAAAACTGGGCTTAGCCCATTGCTAGAATTACCTGGCCATTGCTTGATAATTCAAATGAAACTACCCATTTACCCGACCCAATCTGAAGGACACGTGTGCTGCTCTGGGCTGTCGATCGATAACTGAATCAACGATAATGGGAATGTGTATTTATAGGGCCTGAACTGTTGCCCTAATCACTTTTTCATTCTGCTTTCTATGTGCGAGAAGCTTCTCGGTCTTTTCAGTGCCGTCTCTTCCATTCCTTCATTTGATTTCTTCATGTAGATCAAAACTTCTGGTTTTGGTTGTACTGTGTGATTTGAGTCTTCGTGATTTTTCGATTGAAGGTTTTGTGTTGAGATCCGTTGTTTGATCTTGAGTTTCCATTGAGTAGCTGCGTCTGTTCTTCTTTTAGGGTTTGGATCCTTTGAGGCTATTTCTTTTGTACAGAAAAGTACAATGTTTGTTTCTGAGCCCTAAATGATAATCAATTCCTTGGTGTTGATGAACTTTTTGCGGTCTTCGATTTCTTGAGTTTATTGCTTCCATTGTGTTTTTGGCTACATGAGATGTAACTCGGTATAATTTTCTTAACCGACATTTACCAATTGACTGAACTAAAAGTCGACATCTCAATGAAATGGCTTGACCTTAAAACCATTTGGGTCATTGGAAGCAGCCTAATTTAATTAGTGCTGCTCATGGCCCGTCTCCCAGTTCCTTGGACGGCTTATAATTGACGGCCCACCTATTAATGCACTTAACCCACTTATGTCCCTTATTGGGCTTGGTCCATCAGTGTACCCTAGTGTGAACTATATATGGCTGCCTCCTCTCCCCTTTTGTGTGACTGTGAGTGTTGTTATTGCTGGCCAGTGTGGCCGCCTTCGTGGCTGCAATAACCACCTTATTGTGTGTCTTAAGTGGGTATCATCAAGCAATCGGAGTTGGGATTGTTTTTGGGCTGACTTTGTTGAAGTGATTGATTGTTTGATTCAATACTGAGCCTCGAAAACACCATTCTTGGTCGAGACTTCCGCTAGATTAACTAATCAAATTTTAACATATCAGTAATTAATTGATAAAAGAAATAAAGCGTGCTTGCTTTTGTTGCTGTGCATCTTTTTAACCCTTTGGAGAAATGAACTGACATATTAATGTAATCGGTCGGGATTGATGGGAACCAAACCCTTACTTTGTCGAATATTCAACAATCCCAAGGGAATAAAGGATTTAGCAGAAAATTCGGTTCTTTTGTATCGTCGTATTTCATATGGGTATTCAATAATCATTTTTGTGATGACTATTCGTGCTTGGATGATGATTATTCACTAATTTTATTCTTCTAGCAGAAGTTGAGCAATTAAAGAAGGCAAAACCAGAAGTTCTCAAATTAACCAATACACAGAATTTATGTATGGGTTGAAACTACAATTTTCTTCTTAGTAGAGGCCTTCTGATTTGCATAATAGAAGGTCTATATATCACACATAAAACTCACATGAAACCCATAAATCAATCACAGAAACAGCAGAAAAACAACTTGATTGTTCATATTATTGAGCCTCCACTGCATTATTTTGCCTAGAAGTATCCTTACTCGGATTGGCTTTTGATCGAGTATCCTGGAAAGCTGTTGAGTCGATGCTCTTAGTCCGTTTGAGGGACGGGGTCGGGGCACGATGAAGCCTGCAACGGAAGGAACCTGCATGAGTTGTTGGGGAGCATAAGCAATTATTTCTTGAAATACTTCCTTGTCTAGCAAGCTTTCCAGCAGATGATGGTGATATAACTTCGGACTCTGAGGGAATTTCAACCTTCATATCTTTACTACTCATTGTTTGAATTGATGTTGTTACTGTCCTGAAATCATTAAACATTGTACAGTTTATGTAAGAAAATTATGTGGCAGACATTTGAGGGAATGAACGAAAAAAAAAAAAGAAACAAACTTTTGTTGACAAATAATTCCAAAAACAAACAACCTGAATGACTGATCATGGAGAGTACCTTTTGGAGGGTTCTTCAAATGGCTAGGGACTCTACCAAGAATTTGCTTGGAGAACTTCCCTATGCTTTAAATAAAGATAAGGAGGGATAAAGGGAATTGGAATGGATTGGTTCTGGTAAAGATAAGAAAGGAGATGGACAAGCACTATGTTAACAAATTAAATCAATATTCTTAAACGTCTCTCTCTTAAATATCTCGTCTAAAGGTTAAGAGCATGTTTGATATAGTAGATTGGACAATTTTGAAGAATACTCAAGATTAGACAAGAATTTATATCTATCAAATGTATAGCTGCTCCAAATGCACGTCGTGACTTTTTTATTTTTTCCTATCAAAAGAATTCAAATGAGCAATTCTACCAATCTAAAAAACCAAGCAAGACGTTAGGTTCTAAGATTAATATTTTTTAACAAGCCCACCCTCTTACTAAGTAAAGGTTGCTTAAATAAGAAAACGATCAAATTATAAGATTAGCTTCAGGACTAAATCGAAATATTTATCGAAAAGTTTAAATTACAAAAAAAAAAAAAAAAAAAAAAAAATAAAAAAATTAAAAAATAAAAAAAAA
>CAIGRH010138562.1:0-10517 GCA_903798295.1 Fraxinus nigra | reverse complement strand
AAAGTTACACATGAAGGTGGCAATGAACATAAAAACTTCAACCCTAAATTCTCTTCATCGTACTTGACATCTATGGTCTCCAAATCAACGATAATTTCCTTGAACACCGATAGATGATCTTCCGAAGATATACCTTTCTGTCAAGCGATGAGAATACAAGTGTTGTTTCAAGTGTAACTTACTGGTCAAACTCTTTGTCATATAAAGCTACTCCAATTTCCAACCACAACCAAGTGGGAATTTTCTTCTTTATCACGTCCTTAAGAATTTGATTAGAAACATGAAAATGAATCATTGATAAGGCTGTCTAATCCTTACGATGCTTCTCCTTTGAGGTCATTGTTGCGGGCATTCTACCTATCCCCAACAAAGTATAATCAAAATCCAATTGAGTAAGAACCGCTCGCATCTTGATCCACCACAAAGAGAATCTACTATTGCGATCCAACAACGAATCTCAAATTTCATAGTTGTCATCCCTGAAACAATCAACCTTATTCAAACATCGCTTTAACAACCAATTTGAATCTTCTAAGAACTGCCAAAAAACCTTGGCTATGATTCCACTTTTTTGAAAATAAAGAAAATACCAGAATCGCTCTAATACCAACTTATTGAGAATCCAACCAAAAAATTAAAGACTAGAAAATAAGAGTAATATGAAAATAATGGATCATACAAGAATACAAGATTTATGTGAAAGAAAAAGAAAATTTCATATACCAAGAAATTAAAATTGTGTTTACAAGATTGGATACTCTCAATCTAAATCTAAACATTTCTCTCAAGTTTATACTGTATAAAACAATGATTTAATTATTATGTTGAGTCTTTGAAAAACTTACGCCCTATAGAATATATGTAAAAGCCTTCTTTTGGAATTATAGATAAAGTAGAGTACAAAAAATGAAGTTGAAATCAATCAAACCCGCAAAATTTGTTCAAGCGTTGGGGAGGTGCATGGGCGTTAAGTGCTCGGCTCCTGCCCCTTTTTCTTGTTGGCGTTGCGACGCCTCGGGGCCGTCGTCTCGACTCCCAACCCCTATTTTCCTCCTTCTCTCTGAACATCCCCCAACTCCATCCTTGTCTTTTCAAAACACTTCTTCATCAATCACAAAGTCCTTAAATTAAACCCTCAATCCATGATGTTCCATTATCAATTCAAACTTTCAAGCCAAAATTATCTAGGGTTCATCTATGAATCAAGCTTCCAAATCATATGAAATTTGAGTCAAAAACATAAAAGTCTTGACATAGTTTTTTTGTGTCTGGGTTCATTGTCACGTCAATGCGATAAATAAGTTAGAATTCTAAAGAAAAATGGGAAAAAAAATTATTTCTCAATTTCAATGAAACTAAAAAAAATAAAATCAAATAAGTCAGTCCGTCCTTATATTATAAAGTTTTATGAGATAATAAGTTAGTTCAACTTTATTTTTAATTACATATTTTATCGATCCATTATTTTTTACGAGAAATTTTCATTCTATGTCAAATTTTGACTTTGCATTTTAAAAAATGGCACATTTTCAAAATCTTTGCATGATTTTCATATTTTTGACATTTTGCCCCTCTAGAGAATTTAAATACCCTACATGTCCTTAAATTGACATCATGAAAATGTTGTACAAAAAGTAAAAAAAAAAAAAAAATATGATAAAAAAAAAAAAAATNGAGATAATAAGTTAGTTCAACTTTATTTTTAATTACATATTTTATCGATCCATTATTTTTTACGAGAAATTTTCATTCTATGTCAAATTTTGACTTTGCATTTTAAAAAATGGCACATTTTCAAAATCTTTGCATGATTTTCATATTTTTGACATTTTGCCCCTCTAGAGAATTTAAATACCCTACATGTCCTTAAATTGACATCATGAAAATGTTGTACAAAAAGTAAAAAAAAAAAAAAACTATGACACCCAATCAACTCACAATAGTACTTGAAAATTTTGAAAAAAAAAATGAAAAACCCAAAACCAAGCTCAGTTTCTCTCTCTCATTCAATATCTTCCATAAACCCCAAACTCACACTCTTTTTCTCTCATTCCAAATATGAAAAGCCAACCGGTGCCACATATGAATACCTCCAATTTTTACCATTTTGACTTTTAAATGTGGGTCGAAAAGCTTGACAAATATTTCTTATGCAGCCACGCTGAATTGAAATATCTGGTCGTCGACGAATACCTTCGTTTCAGGCTATTTTGATGCTTAAACGTGGTTTGAAATGCTTGACAAACATTTGTCATGCAGCCACGTTGAACTTAAATATCCCATTCAATTTGGATAAATTTGCTCAACGTTTTGGAATAAATCTCCCTTTTGGGTTTTAAAATTAAATAATTTTCAAGGTATAGGCTCATCCTATCTTGATTCCTATATTTGTGTATTAGGTGTTTGTGTTTTTCATTTTTTATGTTGAGATCCTTGGACCACCGAGTAAAATATATTGGACTTTTTGTGTTTATTTACTACGCGAGAATTGTAACTTTTAATTATGGGCTAGAACTAGAAAATAAACACTTTTGATTACCAATACTTCGTATATAACACAAACAAACATAACTATCTTTTAAGTGAATTGTTTAATTTGTTAAAATGAAAGTCTCGACAACTATGAATTCTCGACAGATCAATTATGTGACTCATCTGTCGAGATGAGTTCTCGACAGTTGGTTTTAGTTATTCTCAACAGATAAATCTTGAATCATCAGTTGAGTCATCTGTCCATAAAAACTGTTGTTCTCGATAGTTAAAGTTAGTTTCTCGATAGATAACTACTTCTCGATAGTTAAGTTTTACAGTCATTTGTCGATATGTCCATCTTTAGTTCAACTGAACATTATATATATGTTTTGCATTAACATATACGAATTATTATAATATGGTCTTTTTTGCTTTCTTGTTGTACGTTGTTTTTACAGATAACATTATGTTGATTTTAGGTAGTCGAGAGGATAATTATATGTTGTAGACTACGTTATGTTATGTTATTTTATTATTTAGCATTTTGGATAACTAATACAACTCATACTACTTTTGTATAGGCGATGTCACCGACTTTCGGTGGCGGCCACCATACTCGCTGAAGGTGACAATGTTGTTAATACAAAGAGGTCGCGATCGACATGTGTTCGGTTTTCTGCAGTATCTACCAGGACTCCATTCACCAAGGGGAGGAGAAAGAGAGACGAGAAATAGTGTGAGGAAGTTTGTTAAGGTGCTTTAGATGCACGTGGTTCCAAGTTAATGCTAGATAAAAAAAATATTTCGGTTATAGTTTTCCATGCGATGGTCGGGACGAGGGGATACTTGTGATATTTCGGCATGTGACGCTTTTTATTTGGCAGTTTTTGGGTGTTAACTACTTACTATGTTAAACACGATTTGGTGGTTGTGTACTAAATGACCATAGTTGCTTTCTTTCAAGAATTTGATTATAAACATGATTTGGTGGTTGTATATATTTGTACTTATGCATCTTCGATAATTGCCATTTCTCATATGTTGTGTTTGCTAGATGTAGGGTGGAAATTGTTATCGTTGTGACGCCGAGCAGAATAGCGATTATTCTACAAACTGGTTTCAGCAGACAATTAATAGGGAAGAAACGAGAGAAAACGCCAAGAAACAAGAAAAATCTTTATTAATCATTCAATAAATGCGAAAATAACACACAACCCAGGTTAAATAGCTAGAAAATAGTAATTATCGAAATTTTACCAAAATAGAAAAAGTCCAATATTCATACCAAAATAAAATACGAAATAAAAGAAATAATATCCCAAAAATCTAGCTCAAATTGAGTTCGTAATCTATTCTAAAAAGACAGTCAAAATATTACCAAAAAATGAAAAAATAACTAAAATTGGGGATTCGAAAGGAAAAATAGCTGAATTTGACCTCGAAACCGATGCTCATCGAGCACCACGATGTGCACGCCGAAAAGAGTTTTCTGAATTGGGGTCATGGGTGCGATTCTGATAACCGTAGCCAAAGTTATGACCAAAATATCAAGCGTGTCCAAAAACGGCATCAATTAAGAAAGATCGTCAATTACTTGCCATTTTTACGATAATCTGTCAACTCATGGTATTTCAGCGCCATCAACGAATTATTTGACAACTCGAATTCGTCTGACTCGAATCCTCCTGCATCACTTTGTGATAAGGGAACTTATCATTTTGTCATTCCTCGTTTTCAATGCCACTTCTTTACATTGTAGACATTTAAGGGTTGCTCCTATTTTGGGTATTTATTGAAATGATAGTGTTTTATGCATGAAAATTATAAAATAAGATAGACTGTCCCAAAAAAAGAAGAAAAGAATACTACTTCCATTATCTACTTAGAAATCAATTGAGTGAAAGCTCTTTTGCAATCATGTAGCTTGTGAATCCTTGGCCATTGCTTTTATGATATGGATTTTATTTGTTGCAGAGGATTTGTTTCTCTTTCTCTTTGACATATTTGTTGATTTGTTTGATTAGTACATGACAAGATTCGGTTTGCTTAATAGAATTCTCATAATGAGAAGTTTAAATAATCAAAATACCTCAGGACGATTGCTCTGCTTGTTCTAACATATGTAACATTTATTTCCACATCTGATATACATATCATAAGTAAAAGAGATAATATTAATTAAAATACTTAAATCATGTCGTGTCATCTTGAATGTTCCCTTTTAGTAAATGATACGTTTTTTCAAGCAAGTGCTACATTTAAAATAAAAAAAAAATACTCATGATCATTGATTACTAACAACTAATAAAGGAAACTTTGTAATAAGATGGTACTCATGATTTAAGATTCACAATTTCTATAAATTATGGACAAAGTTTAGGGGATAAAGGTACATATAAACCTTAAACAAGCACACCAATTGTCACTCAAGTAATAACTTAAGTTATGAATTCACTCCAAAAATATGATTATAGATAGCATGGCATGGCTTTCTTCTTCATCTTCGTGTATTTCATCCAGAGGTATATTCATGTTCGAGACTTTAAACTTCAATTCAATTTGAGTGCATAGATCAAGAATATCAAGTTTGTCATTCAATCATAACATAAGTCCGGCTAGGGTGATACCTATCGGAACTACGATTGAAGTGGTTTTGTCTCATCTCCACTTCCATTCATCATTTACACAAACAAACTTTTCCCCACGTGACACGATGAATCTCAAATGACTACTCATACTTGAAAAACTGAGATTCCAATGGTAGGAATTCTATACAATTCTTATGTCAGCATTTAATTACATGAAAGTGGCACATTCGAATATTTAAATCCATACAATAGCAAACAGGAGAAATCGACAATTGAAATATCTATCATGACAATTCCGAAATGTCAAATTCGACAGTTGAACCATCAGAACTGATGAAAAGCAAGTAATATGTGTGTGATTGAAACAAGTTCTTCACAACATTAAGTGTGGCCATCAATATTGTACTACCAAATGACAAAATTTTCTTCTCAAATAATTTGTACATTGAATCGTTAAAGAGACAATCATTCAAAATATTTATTGGGTTTGATTGGAAGAAATTATTCAAAACATTAATGTTGATCATCAATTCTCAACTACAATATAACAATATCTTTCCAAATAAATAATTCAATGTTTCATTAAATATAGAATCATTCACAACATTTTGTAAAGGATATTGATATTTTTATTTCAAAAGATTTGAAAAACAAAACAAATCAATGAATAATAATTTCAAAATTTTCAAATAAATATGATCGTGTTGTATTTAACATTTCAAAAGTAGTAACTAATAAAATATAAATATAAACAATTTCTAACATGTTAAACTCTCAAAATGGAATATGAATCCAATAGTAATTTCTTTTTGATGAAAAATGGAGAAGATGGTAAAAAAGTTAGGATTTATTAATGGTAGGAAAAATCAGTTTATGTCACTTTAAAAAAAAAAATTTATTAAAAAAATTCATGTTATCCAATATAATATACATATATCCAATGTTTATAGTACACAAATTAAATTATCATATCATAGCATTAATTGACATCAAATCAAGAAATAATGAGCATTAAATGCTCCTAAAAAGTAGGCCCGGACAAAAAAACTGACCAAACCCATTAAACCGAACCGACTCGGGTTATATATATATATATATATAATTTTTTTAGAGTTCTAGTTTTTAGAGTTCCCAGTTTTTTAAGGTTTGTTTAGAGTTCCCAATTTTTAGTATACTACATTTACGAGATTAAAGCCTAACTTAAAAATTAAATAAATCAAAAGTCAATACCTATTATTAAAAAATACGTTCGGTAATATTTTCATCTTCTTTGTGGTTCCAAAAAGGTGAAAAGTGAAAACCATCAAAATCTAATTGCCTCCATAGTTTGAAACTGCCGTCCTTGTCTCTACCATCTCCTTTGCTGGTTGTCTCTCCATTTATTGAGTACATATTCTTGACATACTACGGCACTAGAGGTTCAACAATTCGAACGGAGACAGATAGAGTTTTTTATTTGATTTAGTCAAGTGTAGAAATAATTGTTAAATTAATTCCTTGAATTTCATTAATTTTTATGTTCAATTTCTTAATTTTTCTTGGCTTAATTTTCTTTATTTTCCACAATAATAGATTTTCTTGGATTCATAAGTGTGTTATTATGGCTTTTTGAGTTAAGCTTGTTGGCTGATGCACCTAGTTTTCCCATTGAACCCAATTAAAGATTATTGTAGAGTAAATTAAATAAGACACTTAATAAATTATGAGGCTAAAATTCTCAAATTCTACATTGTGCACGGATTAAATTGACTGAATTGCGTGCGGTATAGGAGAAAAAACATTAAACAAGATGAGGGGATGGGACCAATCTTCTTGCTATTAGGTTTAGTAAGGAAGCGTGTAGAAGTGCATGTGCTAAAATGGTAGTTATCGATGAACTAACTTTTAGCTTTGTCGAAGGGACGGGATTTAGACACTTTTGTAGCATAGGATGTCCTAAGTTCGATCCTCCATCTCGTAGAACCGTTAGAGATATTCACCAATTGTATTTGAATGCAAAATTGGAGTTGAGAAAGAACCTCACTACTCAATGTCAAATAGTTTCACTTACTACGGACACTTGGACATCGATTTAGAATATAAATTATATGTCTCTTACAGCCCACTATGTTAACTCTAGCGGGATGCCTTTGAAAGTAATCTTGAACTTTTGTGTAATACCTAATCACAAAGGTGAAACTATTGGTAAGATTATTGAAAGGTGCTTACATGAATGAGGCCTTGATAAGATGTTTACAATCACGGTGGACAATGCTAGTGCAAATGAAATGGCTATTACATATCTTAGGAGAAAGATGATTGGTAGGGGAAATGATGGGTACATTTTAGATGGCAAATATTTGTACATGAGGTGTTGTGCACATATTATTAACTTGGTAGTGTGTGAGGGGTTGAAGGAAGCACATGATTCAATATGAAAATACGAAACTCGACCCAAACTACACCTAGAGAGTGGGGTGAATAGGTGATTAGGCAGAATTTAAAAACTTAATAATTAATAAGCAATAAGTCGGTATTAATTATCTCTAGATGATTAAACATACAATTCAATTTTTCCTATGTTGAATTATCACAATTATGAAAGCAATTAAATAACACAGAATTGATCACGAAGAAACCCTAACTGGGTAAAAACTCCGAGCACTTTGCCAGTCAACAATCCACTATAAACGATTTATAACTTACAGTCCACCAGACTAGACGACGACACGTATTCTCTGACATCCTAACTATAATTCCAACAGATCTCCATAGGCAATGAAGAAGAAATGTGGGAGACGGGCTACAGATTCGTACACACAATGTGCAACAGAATCTACCAATCAGTGGAAAGAGAACCAGTGCGGATCACACCAGGACCTCCTTCAAATGGTGTATTAAACACAGTCGAACGGACTAGAAAGTCCGTCGAAAGAGTATCAAGCGTTAAGTAAGGAAATAAATGGTAGACGACTCTAGAGATATGAGCCATGCTAGACACAATATCAAGAGTGATCATAATAGTCTTACCTTTAAGAAATACTCTAAAAGAAAAGCCGCTAACGTTGTGAATGTTAGCATATAACTCATGAACAAGAAGACTGGGCGAGGGGGACAACTCCACCAAAAAAGGTTCCCACCCTCTGGATGTGAAAATAGTAGTGAGGTCGGGAGACAGATCAAACATAATGACCTCATGCTCAAACAAAATGGGCCTCAAGGAAAATGGAGACCTAAACATGTCTTAGGCAACAATAGAAATGACCCTGGTTCTACTGTACCAGGTGGATGCACCAGGTGCTGAGTAGAAGTGCGAGCACTGTTAGGCGGCATCTGAAATGTGTAAAATCAACACATCAAACCCTCAACTGAACACAAAATGTAAGATATGCATGAGATGCATGAATGCATGCAAAACTAGGCAAATAGGACATATGAAATGCACCTGAGGACGAATGAAGATAAATGTGTCGTGACGCTTAGACGAAGGTGATATGCAATGATGTTAGGATATCATGACATGATGCCCTGGCTGTGAGACATGACGACAGGACATGTGCCTGGACGGCACGTTACGGTGACGTGATGTCACCTTGCGATGTAACACCAACAACAACATCAACCCAACTAAACCAACAACGCATCCAAAACTCACGCCAAAAAAGGACCAAAACTATGAAACCCATACGGCCAACATTCTAAAGAAAGCGCACACATCTCCACAATTCCAATACTCCATTCTACAACCCTCAATCAAGCACAAGACCATCCCAACTCCACCAAGTGACATCTAAAATGGAACAAATGAAAAGATAATGAAGAACAAGGAGTAGATTCGCGGGAAAATGTTATTGGCCGGGATGAACGTGGTTTTGGATGTACTAGCAGTATTATTACCATTTTGAACGTAATCCAGACCATGCATATTTTCAACAGGCTTATTCATCCCCAATAAATTATCAAGTTTCTGCATGCCACTCGTGAAGGATTGGAGTTGAGTATTAGATTTTTCAAGATCACTTGTTAAGGATTTAACTTTGGCTTCTAAGTTCTGATTAACAAGTTTTAACTCACTCATATTTTTGGTAGAGTTCTGAAGGTCGCCTATGAGTTTTTCTTTCTCTCTTTCAAGATCATTTACCTTTTTCAGTACAGATTTATTGACCTTTTTATTTTAAGACTCTTCTCAAACAATTCACGATAAGATTTGTGAATATCAGGTTCGTCCTCAGATTATTCCTCAGATTTTTCACTCTGTTTATCATTTTCAATCTTTTCAATTTCCTTATCAGATTCTATCGTAGCTATATATGTGAAGGTCATACAATTTTGTTCATCCTCACCACCAGATATATCACTCTGAGCACTCGAATTTGATTCATCGTCGCTTAAGGTCACTGCTAATGCTTTACGTCTTTATTTATTCGAACTCTTTTTCAAGTCAGGACATTCATTCCTATAGTGACTTTAACCCTGACATGTATGGCATATAACTGATTAAGTTTTCTTGTTAGCAGTCCTATAGTTATTCTTCTTATGCTTATATTTCACAAATTTACTAGGGACTTCATTTTTTCGTTCTTGAGGCTTTCTTCTATTCCTCATCACTTTCTGAAATTTTTCAACGAAATGAGCTATTTCATCATCCCTAAGCATCTCAATATCAGTAGACTCACTCTCTTCTTCTCTAACAATGTTCATGGCTATAGATTTATCCTTTTTAGGTTGAGAAAATGTGAGTTCATAGGTTCTGAATGGATCTTACAAGTTCTTATATCTTAACGACATCTAAGTTCTTACTTTCTTCAATCGCGGTGACTTTAGGTCTAAACCTTTTAGGTAAGGATCTAAGGACTTTTCTAACGATCTTGACCTCGGGAATCTTTTCACCTAGGTTAAAACTCGAATTAACTATGTCATTCAACTTTACATAAAATTCACCGTCCTTCATTCTAATTTCTTCAAACCTAGAGGTTAACATATGCAGTTTAGAATTTCTAATAGTTTTAGTTCCATTGTGTGTGATTTCTAAAATGTCCCAAACTTCTTTAACAGTCACACACATCAAAACTCTTCTAAATTCTTTAGCAGACACAACCATGAACAGGGCATGCATGCCCCTACTGTTGCAGTTACACTCAGCTAGATCATCTTAGCCCAAAGTGAAATATCAGTGGGTGTAACTACACCATCAACACTGGTTGAAGGTGCAGTCCACCCAGTTTGAATGCTAATCCAAATACGTTCATCCAATGCTTTAAGGAAGGCTTTCATTCGAACTTTTCAATAAGCATAGTTGATTCTGTAAAAAAAAATGGAGGCACAGACAATGACTGACTCATCTAGAATTAATTAAGGGTTAGGAATCAAAATAAGACTCTGATACCAATTGAAAATATGAAATTCGACCCAAACTACATTTAGAGAAGGGTGAATAGATGATTATGCAAAATCTAAAAACTTAATAATTAATAAGCA
>CAIGRH010138527.1:0-12157 GCA_903798295.1 Fraxinus nigra | reverse complement strand
AAGCAGTTAAATGATACCACTAACGACAACGATTAAGGCAACAGTTTCAGGACAAACCAGTCATGATGAAGGATGTGACAGTTACAGGACGACCAGTAATTCCAGACGGTTCTACAATAATTGTAGAAAGAATATAAAAGAGAAGAGAAGACATAGGAGAAGGACCTCGAAATCAAACACTCTCGAACAGAGACTATGTAATTTTCATTATCTTTATTTTCATCACATTTAACCTTCAATCGTTCTATGTGCTTGCGCCACTTGGAGACATTCTATTTTCTCATCAATTGTGAATTTTCAATAAAGCACCCCTTTTTGGAACTTTGTCTCAAGAGGTCTGTTCCTTACACAATCGTCTGAGTTTTTCTTTAATTGTTAGCGAGGCTCGACTTTCCGCGCGAAACAGTTAGGTTTATTAATTTGACATTGTGAGCTTGCACATGTAATTAATTGTGTATAAAACTATCTTATAAGCCCAATTAAAGTGATCTAATAAATAATTAAATTATTGAGCTTATGGCATCTAAATAAAGTGTGGACCGGATTATATGTATAGAGACTGGATCCATTAGCGTTGTATTTGATGATGGACCAAATACATATGAAAAATATAAATAGAGTTATGGTCACCAATTCATATGTAACTTCGCATTATTTGTGTCATCCCATCAACACAAGGATTAATAGAGAAAGCATAATGAAGAGGAATATCAAGAAACCTACAATCAAGAATCTAGATTACAATAAAGAATTAAAAAACAAGGATTTGAGCAATTAAATTGAAGAATAAGACAATCAAAATTATGGAGAAGAAGAAAAAATCAAGATTAATAACTCAAAAACAAAAAGGGCCAAATAATCAAGATTGAAAATCGGAATCAAGATTCAGTAATAAGAAATTATTCCCAAATAATTAAAGTATGTTCTGTACTACTAATTTTCTTGATGATTTGACATAAAGGATCTTGAGAATTAAGTAATTAGCTTTTCTGGTTTTATAAAATTTAAAATTTCATAAATTTTTAATAAGTGGTATCAGAGCCAATTCATATTAAACTATTGAGATTAAAGAAAGAATTTTAGGGCTAAGATTCATGTTTTGGATTTCTTAATTTTGGAATATGAATTTTATCCCTAAATTTTAAAATTAAAAAAACTAAAGGGGCAATCAAATTTTACATCATAGAACTAAAATTAATTTCGGATTACTAATTTTCTAAAATAAATTAATTGAAGCAATATGTTACTATAGTAACATTTTTGTTTAAATTAATTTATTTGAAATATTGGGAAGGTTGTGTGTACGTAATTCATACGGATATTAACCCGCCCAAAGGAAAGTTGATATTTGGCTGAATTATTTATACATCTATGATGATAAATATGTGAGAATTGTAAAGTTTTTCATTATGTGAACATTGAGTCGATTCAAAGATAGACTTGATATTTGATCAGATTTATTGTCAATATTTGATTACTACACCAAGAGTGCCATTTAAAAGTTGGTATTTTTATCCAAAGATTAAATATCAATGTTGTGATCGGTCTCTTGTGATGGGGTTCACGATTATTTGAAATTATTGGTTGTCCAATACGGATTCCTGTGTGAACATTTTAATTAGGCTTAAGTTCTCTATTTAGTTAATCCATCAACTTTTGCAATATATGCTAACATTAATTTAATTCATGTGCTAGAACCAAAAAGAGTTGGAAAGAAAACGTTTATATCGTTCTTGGAGGCATGAATCTAGACCTTGCATTTACAAGTGGAATCGTCCTAGAGCAATGTGGAATCGTCCCACAGTACATCAGAATCTCTCTAGGTAGAAGCAATAAAGATTGTATCTTAAACGTACTCAGTGCCAATAAATAGTCCATCAATGATATACTCAGTACCTCAGACGGGTGCGGACACGGCACATACATGAACCTATATTAAAATAAAAGAAACATAATTATGACAAAAATAACTTTAAATAGTACATTAAATTAGCTAATTAATTTATGCAAGATCAAAGTACCTCATAATATGACTTTGAAGTTTCCAAGCTTCATCTATAAAATGCGTAGTGATAGCCATTAATCCTTTCTCTAATTAGATATCCATGTGTCTTTAGTGATTGCAATTTTGTCATTGATCTTCTCCAATAAGCACATCCCTTTCAAAGTGTTCAACCATTAAAAGTGGAACTCATGCAAGATTATCATACTTCCAAGTTCTCTCCAAGCATTGTCTTGATCAAAGGAGCAAGTACCCAATGAAACCCTCCCACAAGCTCCATTTACTGGATTTAATATTGTATGTTTAATGTCTTTTTAATTTCAGTGTTCCAAAAAGTAAGGCGTCAACTTCCTTGCTACCATAACCATAGCATAGGATAGTTTCTCTGAGGGAGAATAACGGAGTTCGGCTTTATGAAGAGCTTTGCTTATATAGTAAACATAATGTTGTATTCATTCTTCCTCCCTAGCTAGAACAATACTAATAGCATTCTCAGACACTGCAAGATACAAAATTCGTATTTTCCCTACTTTTGATTTTGATAGCAGTGGTGGCTGCGCCTATTATTGTTTCAATTCATCAAAGGCAAATTAGCATTCAGGAGGCCATTCAAACTTCTTCCCTCCTTGTAAGACATCAAAGAAGGGTTAACAACCCATCATGGATATTTTGCTTCATAGATATATACATTTCGAAGCAATTTTTGCACTTCTTTGTTTAAAGCCTCGTATCTTTCTGGATTCAGAGGTCGACGTCGTTGCTGCATAAGTCGCACCATTGGGTCGATACCCAACATGTGGAAAATAATTTCTAGATCGATTCCTTTCATGTCGGAATAATTCCAAGCGAAAACATCAAGGTTCTATTAGAAGAACTCAATGATATGACCTTGGAGGGGTGGTTTCAATTCATAGCCTATCCCGAGTTCCTTTATAGGATTGCTTGGTCCGACCATCACTCTATTTAGATCTTCAAAAGGTTTCATTCCTTTCACTCTTAAACGTGGGTCTAATGAACTGAGATCGAATTCGATCAGATATATCATATGAACTTCTGGGAAAATATGTGTATCCTTCTTTGTTGGACATATCTTCATTTGGCATTCCTCAGCAATGTTTATGTTTCCCTTAATTTGTCCTACCCCATGAGGTGTGGGAAATTTGAGAAAATAGTGGTATATCGACACAATTGCTCTAAGATTAAATAACAGAGGCTGCCCCCTTATGGCTTCATAAGGTTAATTGGAATCAAATACTATAAATTTTGTATTCAATTTAGTTCGACGTGGAGCTTCACCAACCTTAACTGAGAATTTGATCAGCCCTTTTGCTTCGGTGAGGGCCCCATTGAGTCTTAAAACCACATTCGGATATGGTTGTAGAAAATTCAATGGGATTTCTATCCATTCTAGTGTGTTGACATATAGTATGTTGAGAGAGCTCCCCGTATCAACTAAAACTTTGGGAATGATAACTCCTGCTATATGTATTGAGATTACTATGATTCCAGGATAGGGACATGGATCTGCTTCTTTTTCTTCAAATGAAAGATGATCATCCGTCTCATTTTTGTGGTGCTTCTCAGTAATGCCGATCTACAATGGATCTTTTTAACCTAGCTTTCCTTGTTTGGTCATTTTGCTGACTCCTCAACATTTGGATCTGAGGACTAGGTAGATCAATGTTACAAGCTCTCGTTTTAGCTTAATTTCCACGTACTACACCAATTCCCTTTAGGAGTAAAAAACTTTATGCATAATGATATATTGAAGTGGTAGCGGCTTGCAATTCATGCAATATGGGTCTCGCCAATATGACATTATAATTGGAAAGAAGGTCGACAACAATAAAATCTGCTAAGATCCTTCTCTGGCAAGGGACCTCGCTTAACTCTACAATCAAAATGATTTGACCTCGAGCTTCGATAGGATTACCAGAAAACCCTTACAACCTCTTGGAGTGTGGTTGGAGCTAACGTTCTTGGATTCCCATTTGCTCTAAAGTTCGAGAGTACAACATATCGATTGAACTCCCATTATCCACCAGAGTCTGGTACACTTGTATCCTAGCAACATCCATGGTTAATACCAGTGCATCACTCTGGTCTTGCAAAGTCCCGTATGAATCTTCTTCCAAAAATCCAAACCACTCTGAGTATAACGTAGTGTTAATGCTAGACTCTGGTAATCCCACATTGTAATTTTGTCAGATGCAGGCACCATGTGCTTGTCTATGCCTTACTCTTTTGGATCCATCAAGACATTGATTACCACTTATTAGAGTTATGATATCAGCTCGTAGTAAGGGATCCCGGGCTTGAGGACCTGGTTGAACCTGCTGACATGTTCCTTGTTAATTAAGTTGTTGATTACCGGCTTAGTTCATCTCTGTGAGTTTAGCCACAAATTCTTGCAGATGACCTCGCCGAATTACGGATTCCACTTATTCCTTTAGATTTCTATAATTATCAGCCTTCTATCCTACCGACTTGTAGTATCGATAGTACTTCCCTTTATTTTTTCCTGCTAAATCCTTTTTCTGAGGTGGGGGGTCTACGAAATGTTTTTTTTCTTCTACTTGAAGAACACTTCTTCCACGGTGGTATTTAATGGATGATATTCATGAAATCTATCCAGATAAGGGTTAGGATGACCTCGATCACTCATGTCTTTTCTCTTTTCACGACTGAAATCTTTATCCACTTTTTTCTTCTTTGCTTGATGTGAGAACTCTAGATTTACCTCGAATTACCTTGGGTTCCTCTTGGTCTGATGTGGCTTCCTAAGCACTTATATGTTTTTCAGCTCGATTCAGGAATTCATGGTACGCCCGATGTCCATCTTTATGTATAAACCACCAAAACTTTGTTCTAGTCCTTAGCCCAAAAAGAACGGCCATAAGTGCAGCATCATTGGAGATCTTCTCAACCTTCATGGACTCCTTATTGAATCTGCTGAGGTAACTTTTAAGCGATTTAGTATTTTCTTGCTTAATGCTCACCAAGCGCTCCTTAGGCTTAGTTCTTGCTTTAAAACCCATGAACTAGCTAGAAATGCTGTGGCAAGGTCATTCCAATTTCTTATAGATCTTTGATGTAGCATTCTAAACCATATTTGAGCTTTATCTCCTAAGATTAATGGAAAAGAACGACATATTATGACATCTTCTGCTCCTTGCAGTTCCATCGAGGAAATGTACTTGTCCAAATGATTGAGAAGATCTCATTCTCCTTCGTACCCGGTCAATTGTGGCATCTTTAACTTCTCAACAAAGGTTCAGCAAAGATATCTTCAGTGAAGGGAGAATGGCGTTTGGTGAGGTATTTCTCCATGTTTCATCTATCTTTATAGGGAAGGATCATTATACATTCTTCATTTTCATGTCTTATCAGCTACAATACCGAGCTAAGAAAGTACATCATTGGCATGTTTGAATTGGTTACTGAGCTCGGCTCTGTCAGGTCATTATTAGTTAACCTTACATGTGGTCTCCAATAATTAATAAACTAATTAGGTAACGAAGCTAAGGCATTTGATTGGTGGAATTGGTGGACACTGATGTAAGACCTACCAAATATCACTTGTTGATTGACTATTTGTANAAGGTTCAGCAAAGATATCTTCAGTGAAGGGAGAATGGCGTTTGGTGAGGTATTTCTCCATGTTTCATCTATCTTTATAGGGAATGATCATTATACATTCTTCATTTTCATGTCTTATCAGCTACAATACCGAGCTAAGAAAGTACATCATTGGCATGTTTGAATTGGTTACTGAGCTCGGCTCTGTCAGGTCATTATTAGTTAACCTTACATGTGGTCTCCAATAATTAATAAACTAATTAGGTAACGAAGCTAAGGCATTTGATTGGTGGAATTGGTGGACACTGATGTAAGACCTACCAAATATCACTTGTTGATTGACTATTTGTACAATGTGTAAGGAATTTTCAATCATTATGTCTCATCAAACTTTAGCAATAACTAATCTAAGATAATCTCAAAATATCCGAACTTAAATTAGTATGGGCTTAATGCATATAACAAACTGTGCTTAACGACCTCGGAGGTCAGATGTCGACATAAGGTATGCAATATGCACATTTAGATGATTTGGCATCAAAAAATTAATAATACATATTGAAAAGCTTAAAATAAAAATAAAAAATAATTCAAGAAATTAGAAATATAATGTTGTGTGCTTAAAAGTAAAACTGCAATAATCTTGGATAGATTCATTTACACCTATTTGACTGCTACATAACCAGAAAAAATGATCACCCATCAATAATCGAATGCGGACGGCAACAAGGAATTGTCGAATGCACAGTTTTGTTTTGGTGAAAATTGAAAATAATCTCTCCGAATGAGAAAACCCTCGTCGCCTCACCTCATGTCACTGATTGAATGAAATTGAGATTCTGGGTCTGGGAATTGGTTTGTTCCTTTCATCATTTTGGTCAAATGTTGGGTAATGGGTCAGCCTATTACATATAACAAATTGAAAAATTATTTTGTAAAAATTAAAACTAAATTAAACGGGGCAGGGCGAGGTGGGATGGGATGGGATGGGGCGGGGTGACAGGTTTGAAGTTCCTCGCCCCCGAATACCTAATTAAGCGAGTAATTCCCGCCCCGTTCTGGGCAGGGCCAACGGGTATTGGGTTTAATGAGGTTTTTTGCCATCCTTAGATATAATCTTATTGCACGAAAATAAAATATTTCTGTTATAGAATTTTGAAATGAAAAATCTTGGTGATGCATCTTTTGTATTAGAGATATAGATACACAGGGATTGTTCTCGGTGTACTTTTGGATTATTACAAAAGAGTTTTATCGATAAAGTTCTTAAAAAAATTTGGGACACAGATATGTAAATCAGGTGATACCCCTATTGGTAAGGGAGACAAGTTTAGTCTCAACTAATGTTCCAAATATAAATTCAAATAAAGAAAAATATAGAAAATTTCATGTAGTTCAACAGTTGAGAATTTAATGTATACTTGGTTTGCACACATTCGGATATAACATTCATTATTGGAATGCTAGACAGATATTTAAGTAATACTGTGATGGAAATTCGAAAAGCATGCATTATGTTATTCGGTATCGATAGAGAACTAAGGATTACATAATCACATTCAGGAAATCAGACCAATTGGAGATCGTTGGATATTCTAATTCAGATCATGGAATATGACTGCAAAATATTGTCACTAGGCCGCATATTTTGGATGGATTCGAAAGACAATTTTAGTTATTCTGTGATAATTGCAGTCTTGAATTCCATCAAGAGCCTAATGATGTCGAAGTTTATAGACATTAAGCTCCTAGTTGTCAAGTAAAGAATTCGGAGTTGTTAGGTTTCTATAAAGCATATTAAGATAAACTCCATAATCATGGATCCATTTACTAAATGACTACCATCCAAGGTCTTTCATGAGCATAATACTCACATGAGTGTTGCATCTTTGGATGACATATCAGTTTAGTGGGAGTTTGTATTCGGATGTTGTCTGTATTAAACACATTTTTTATTCATAGATATTCGGTTTATTTTAGAAATAAAGTATTCAATTTAGTTCTTCTATGATTAAAGTTTATGATTGATCTCATTAAAGAATAATGTATGACCGGATGGAAATATGCATGTTTGGATCACATTATATGTAATTTTCATGGTACACATCCACACTTGATCTATGTCATTTGATTGTATTGATATACGCGACCATTGAGGGTTTAGTTATGATATTTGTAACGAAAATTGCTTTGATCATATATTGATATAATCAATGGACGAGATTGTTCGGAGATACTTTTGATTATGATAACAAAAATTTTTTACATCATAAGGTTGTACACATTTATAAGGTAACATATGTGGCTCAAGTGGGAGATTGTTAAGTTTATTAATTTGTCATTGTGAGCCTACATATATAATTAATTGTGTATAAAACTATCTTAAACTTGAGTCAAATTAAAGTGATCTAATAAATAGTTAAATTGTTAGACTTAGGGTATCTAAATAAAGTGTGGGTCGGATTAAATGTGTAGGGATCGGATCCATTAGTATAACTTAAATGACTTTATACTGTTGGATGTAACTATCCTACTAATTAATAAATTCATGAGGTCCACTATAAGTTAATGACAACCAAACTTTGATGTACATTTCTCGACTTGATTATGATTTAACCGACAAATAATATGATTAAAAAAGTTGATTATATTATATTATACAATGCATATGACTTCATGTAGAATTTTGATCGCTACAAAAAGACAAGCAGTGAAATCCAATAGTTTAGACTTAAATTTCTCTTTTTATGGCCTTCGTACAAATAATACTTCAACTAGGAGAATTTGCTTTTAATGCAGAATAAAAAATGCAATGAGGACTGGAATTAGATTATTTGATCTTCTTCATAATTGTCTTAAGAGAATTTTTATTTTTAAATTATTGGTGCTAGGCACCAGTTTAGGTTGTAACACATGATAAATCCAATTAAATGAATCTCATAACAATACATTTAATTAGACTTATCATTTAATATCATCTACTGCCACATAGATTTGTGTTCTAGCACTATTGGTGCTAAATAACATTATTCTGATTTTTATTTATAAAATTGCAATGAGATTCCAAACTTAGACGGGAAAGTGGGTTTCTTCATCATTTTGTTGATCTAACCGAGTTCTTATCATCCAAGACCCGACAAATTTTGAGTAAACTCTAAGATTATTCAAGATTTCAAAAACAAGGATTCTTGATGATAGAATTTGTGAAATTAGCGTAAATGGTCACAAACCTTTGCTCAAATTCCATTTTTGATCCACACCTTTCAAATGTGACGCTAATGATTCCAAATCTTTCATTTTTTGCTCAACTGATGCTTTTGGACAGAATCCTTTTAAAATGGTCATTAATTTTGTGGATGCTATCGATTGCTCTTATTTTGTTTTTATTTCAAGGGGTAATTTTGTCAAATGACTTTCCCCACTCAAAAGGCCAAAAAAAAATAGAATTTTTTCTAAGAATAAAACAAAAAATAAAAAAAGTTTAATTCTTCCCCCCATCCACTTATGAACTAGATTTATAAAACTATTAGAGAATAACCAATTCTTTTCACTAGTCACTGCATTTCACATTTCAGATAATACAATGAATTTTGCAATAATAAAAATATAAAATAAATAATTTTAAAATTATGTGCATTAAAGATAAAAGAGAAAGATGGATGCACCGCAATTTTCCACAGCCACGAGGACCTAGAAGCAACACATAATTGTTATTCACCTCAGTTATAGAACTTGCTATTATATATTTCAATTTACTAGAAAAGTATAGAACAAGAAAATTGTTGTAACATTTTCTTTTGATGCAGAACAACGTGAATGAACTTTTCTATATTATGTCAAATGAAAAAAAAAAATGATTTTTATTATTATAAAATTGTGAATGCATTAAAAAGTTGAATCATATCATAAATTTTCTTTAAATAAATGATGAATTTTCTTGGTGGCATATGAGAAGAATAATATTTTCAATTAATTTCCTAAAAATCAAGAAATTAAAATTATAATGAACATGTAATTGGAGTCATAACAAGTGCAGAAAATGGAGATAATAAAATTGGAGTTGCAGAGTCTACTTCCAAAAAGGATTTGGACTGCATTATTTGCAAAAATTAGCTATAAATGTGTTGTCGCGGAAGTTTGTTCCAACATTCGTCAAATGGTATTTTTCGAGCTCAGTTTCATATTACATTTCTCTGCCAAACAATCAATCCAAATGGCTCCAACCCATAATCAATATATTCATCTCAATTGCTCCTTAATCTCACTCACAAAGGACAAGATAATAGTAATGATTTGTAGCCACAAAGGCACGAGAAAAACAACAGAAGGAACACAAGATAGAGACCAAAAATCTAAGGAAGAAGACACCAATTTTTGGAACTCAAGGCAACCAGTTTTTCTCTTTCGAAAATGCAGTCACGTTTTTTTGCTTTCACAACACAAATCACATACTTTATGGCTAGGGTAAAGACACCATACATATAGGTTATATTAGGGTTCGATTTCTGCCTTTAACAAATGTTTGGAATTAGACTCCTTGTGAGCACCAGTATGACAGCCCTTGTACCCTGACCTGCTGAGACACATTCCACGATTTACCTCATTCACGATGCTCTAGGGGCGAGGCGATGGGGGTCCCTCAAGGTTGGGGTTCAACCTTTATATTAGGCTTTTGTTAGACCAATAAAATGTTTAAATGGACCAAGATTCAAAGTCATTCAAGAGGTAATATATATGGGTCGTGAGCAACATTAATTCCTTTAAGCTACTTCCAACGGACCACATTATTTTCAGGTCAAGTCTTTGCACTTGGTTGTTAGTAATAATTTAATCTAACGTATATATCGTAGCTCGGAATTCTTTGGATATCTCCCAACGTGTGTAACTTGGACTGCAGTAGTTTTCATCCATCAATCCAAATTAAGTACTTCAAGTTTTAGGAAATGCGAAGGTCCCTAATTATAATTAGTAATCCCCTTGAAATAAAGATAATCGCATTGCATGCACAAAACTAATGGCATTTTTGGTGGATTCCATCCAAAAGGACCATTTGGCCAAAAATGAAAAGGTTTGGGACCATTTGCATCACATGTGAAAGGTTTCGACCAAAAAGCAATTTGAACAACAAAATTAGGACCATTTGCGCCAATTTTCATAAAATTTCCACTAAAATAAACCAATTAGGGCCATGTTTATCCACCATGAAGTGGGGAGTGAGGAATTTAAACTAAAGTTAATTAAAAAGTCTTGTTTAGCCTATATTTGGTTTGGTCAAAAGTTGGATTTTAGTAAAATTTAATGAAATGTATGGTTGAAAAATTGATAAAAATTATGAATTCCATAAAATGTATGGTTAAATATAAAATAAAGGAAAAATGAATTATAAAAAGTGGGGTCAGATAGAAACTTAGTTATCCAAAATGAAGTCATTAGATGAATAGTGATTACGTGCATCCAAGTAGGTACCTATCTCAAAGAAATTGACATCCAAGCTAACAC
The DNA here is from genome assembly GCA_903798295.1 of Fraxinus nigra. Classification (NCBI taxonomy): domain Eukaryota; kingdom Viridiplantae; phylum Streptophyta; class Magnoliopsida; order Lamiales; family Oleaceae; genus Fraxinus; species Fraxinus nigra. The sequence goes on along the minus strand of CAIGRH010138527.1, from coordinate 1,077 downwards.
ACTAAATGTTCAAGATGCATGGCCAAGAAATCTCCCTATAAAAAGCTAAACAAATCCCCTCACTTTAACCCACAACAAATCCTATTTGAAATACAATTTTTGGGGTTAATCGATTTATCGTTTCTCCTTTTTTGGAAAATGGCAACCCTAGAATGTGGTTTATTATTGCTACTAGTAATATTAAGTTTGTGTACTGTGTCCTGGTCGGAAAAAAAACCTTATGAAGTGGACATAGGACGTCAATGCGGGTTCACCAGACATCCAAGCTTGTGTGCAGAAACTCTGACAGAATCAGGCTCTAGAAATCAAGCCGATTTCATGTCTGTCCTTGTTAACAAGACAATCTATGAATCCAAGCTGCCCGTTTCTAACTTTGAGCAACTCAGCGTCCATTTTGTTTCTCAAGATGCCCAACATGCTCGAATGGCTATAGGTACTTATAGCTTTTATTTTTTACTTGCTCTTTTTCCACTGTGCTATAATTTCCTTTTAGCTATAATTTTGAGCTCATATAACATCTTTTATTGTTTTTGTTTTTCTATGAATGTATATAGATTATTGTCATGAGCTGGTCGGAATGTCACTCAAACGACTCAACCAAGCCTTGGACGCACTCAAGGCATCGCCAAGAAAACATAAACCGGACATCCAGACATGGTTGAGTGCTGCCTTGACATTTCAACAAACTTGCAAGGATGAAGCAGAGGCTCATGCTCCATCAAATGTGTTCATGGCTGATATTTCCAAGAAAATGGACTATCTTTCACAATTGGTTAGTAATCCACTTGCCCTGGTGAACCGAATTACTAGAAAGACCAGCACCAAAACACCTTCCGGCCGGCATCTAATGGAGGAACAAATTTTCCCTAGTTGGGTATCAGCCAATGACAGGAAACTGCTGCAAAGTACAGAAATAAAAGCAAATGCTGTTGTGGCAAAAGATGGGACGGGGAACTATAAAACAATCTCTGAGGCCATCCAGGCAGCAACTGGAAACCGATTCGTGATACATGTGAAATCTGGAGTTTACAGTGAGAAAATTAACACCAAAAAGGAAGGAATTACCTTAATTGGAGA
>CAIGRH010138502.1:0-10739 GCA_903798295.1 Fraxinus nigra | reverse complement strand
ATCACAAATATGACACAAAAGATTTGACCATATTAGTGATAAAGGTTTTCAGATCTTGAAAAAATAGGGTGTTTTTGGTAAAGATAACATTGAAAATTGAGTTTTTGTGACTATTACATTTTAGGAAAGCATAATAGATTACATTTTTTTGCATGGAATGCATAAATCTATTTCCATACTTAAATATTTGCATGCTAATATTTGGGGATCAGCATTTGTGGGCACACATTTTGGTTTTAAATATTATTTGTTGGCTATTGATTATTTTTCTAGAAAAAATTGGACTTTTCTTTTAAAATCAAAATCAGACACATTTAATGTTTTTAAAGAATGGAAGGTTTTGATTGAGAACCAAACTGATAATAAAATTAAAGTTTTAAGAACTGATAATGATTTGGAATTCTGCAATTATGAATTTGATGAATTGTGTAAATTATCTAGTATGCTAAGACACAGAACCGTCACACACATACCACAACAAAATGGTTTGGCTGAAAGAATCAATAGAACCATTTTTGACAAAGTGAGATGCGTGTTATTAAGTTATGTTCTGCCTAAGGTTTTGACTGTTAAAACTGCTAGTTATCTTATAAACAGATGCCCTTCAAGTAAAAATACCTACACAAGCCTACTTTAATTGCCAGCAAGAAAGCGCCACTAGGAGGAACTTGTCGTTGTCAAATTAAATGTTGAACCAATAGATCAAAGCTGTCATGGACCCCCGATCATTGTGGAGCTGTCGAGTGTTGCCTCTCGTGTCAGTGGTTGCTAAATGGCCTTTGTTGGAGGCTAAGAAATCTCATTTCCTTGGATTTATGCTTAAAATGCTATGAAATGTTTCCAGTTTGATAAAAACAAATGGTGGATTCCTCAATTTGATGTTGGAAATTTCTTTTCAAGATCTGCTTTCAATTTTCCCACAAATATATTCTTGTTTGGCCCCTTTATTTTCAGCTGGTTACTCCTCTTTTTGGTGGTAGAGCAATTTTTTTTTTTAATGTTTCAGGTGTTTGAGCTTTGCACGACTAGTCCTGAAGAGTGGCAGTCTTTCCTCCTGATTCGCCACTCGGATGAATTTTGATACGGTCACATCTTATACACCCTTGAGCCAGACATTCGAGAAGCAATTCTCCTTCCTGTAGACCTCCCTTTACGACGTGCGGACAAGATCCCCGACGGAGTGTTCTGTGAGCAAAAATCTCTAGTTTGTTGGAGAGTATGTAGCATTTACCGGCCATTGTTTGAAAGGAAGTAAGATGAAGATGGTGGGTGTGGGTGTTATGATTGACGTCCATATTGAACAAATTAGCTTTACTTGGGTTGAAGTTTGACTCATTTTTTTATTTTTCACTTTTTATGGATGTTTTCTTCTTCCATTGACTGAAAATAGCCATTTCAGAGATTTTTCAACCCGGGTTTCTTCAACCCTTTTCCAATGATAGCCCTTTTTCTTTTTCTTGGTGACTGACTTTGCTATTTTGATCTAAGGAACTTCTCGAAAAACCCATCTTTTCGGTCAATATTTTCCAACCATCTTTCTCTGTATCTTTTTCAGATTTTCATTCGGGAACTCATTTTGACGGTTGGTCTCTTTAACTTCTAATCGGAAAACTCATTTTTCTAATCAATCACTCATTTTCTTCACTTTGGGAAATATTTGTTAGGCTTTTTCGTGTTTCCCTCATGGTTAACGGTATCAAATTCCAACAGACGGAGCCAATTTTTGACCTCAAAAAATACGCCAACAGAATCCCGACCATGTCCCCTCCACGTGGACATCAACTGCACACTGAACACCCCGTTAGGAGGCAAATGCCGTTGATCGAGAAAAAAGTTCTATGACCATTTGCACTCCGATAATCAAGTCAATAGCCGGACAAAAGATAATATGAGTGCAGAGCCAAAAGATTTGTTTACAATTAGAAATCATATCTCATTGTAAATGAAACACTCTCTCTCACACACACATAGAAAAATGTAAATGGGTCAAATGGTACTAATGGGCTGAGTTCCAAGCCCTAGACAAGGTTGCTTAATTAAATATGCCCAATCCAATTGAATAATTGATGCCAAGTTGGCATATCTGGGACCTCCACCGTCATATACATGCCTTATAGGTGTAACAATACTCATCACATGGACCAAAAAACCATCGAAAAGAGTACGCCTCCAAAGTTACATTTGGCTGCTTAAAATAAGATAGCACTAGAAAAGGTCCAAATTCACATGTTAACATCATTCTGAACACTCACGTATTAACATCTTCCTCACGAAGAAATTATTTTCATTTAGACAATGTTTAATGACACATTCTTCTTTATTATATACATTGTCTCAATCATTCAACTCAAGTGTCAATTTACTACAAAATCAACTCAGGTTGAACAAAACCGAAAACGTTGATTAATTGTTGACCTCTGTATTGGGATTCATTTGTAACTTTTATACGTCGATACTATATTGCAGAAAAAATAGAACATACAACCTAAATGATCCCGGTATTTGGGAATGGCCATCAATAATAATAATGGGGGAGGCAGCATCGAAAGGATTAACTATGGCTAAGTCCAAGATAAGGATGCTGCAGAAAGCAGGGATGATTGACCATCTTTTCAAGCAACTTTCACTGTTTCATCTCGTGGTGGAACTTGTAGAAATGACTTCAAAACATCATAAAGAGTGAATCCAATGGCCACTGAGGGTACAACCTGAATTTGACGCAGATTCCATGGTTGATGTTTTTCAAACGAATGGAAATAAATGAAAAATGAAGCTGAAAAAATCATATTTACCTTCAGGTAGTTGATGCTAAGTCCAGAAAATAAATGTTTCCATCCTTGTCTTTGAACAATCATGACAAGAGTTTCCTTTGTTCCTTTCATTTCACTTCTATTAGATGTTTGGATCCTTTGTACCTGCCAGATTGTTCTCTTTATTATTCTGAATTTGGATTGAGGACGGTACAAACGTTTCACTGAAGTAGAGATCATGTAAATTACCTGCATTTGCCGCCTGACAACATCAAGAGGATAAGTGAAAGTCTGACCCAGTAAACCAGCAATAGATCCACATACAAGATTTACGGTTATATCCTTTTTGTGATTTTCAGGGACGTTACTTTTCATTTCTTCGTAGAAATAAAATTTTAAACCCGCATATGGAAAGATTCCGTAGAGGGACGGAGCTGGAAGCACAAGACACGAGCTTAAATAAGATTTCATGACAGTTTAAACAGAACTTTAGGTATACTGCAACGTACCCACACCACGATAGAGGCCTCTTATTCCAGCCTCCTGCCAAATCTTTGAGAAGCAATTACATATTCCTTTATAAATATTTTCTTTAGGAACAAGCCCTTTGACATTCTGTTTTGAGGAATCAATAACCTGTAGCATCCTATAGAAACTAGTAATCAAAATTTATGAAACTGTAACAGGGAATAGAAATCTCATTTGTTTCATTAGACTTGTTTGTTGAAAAAATGAAGGAAAAATGCCTTTGTACTACTTGCCTGATAAGCCAATTTGGTCCGAACTAAATCAAGTGGATAAGTAAAAAGTACAGCTGTTCCTCCAGCAAATGATCCAGATATGAGATCAAGGACAGGACCTCTCCCAATGCCAGGAAAGCCAAGTATGATCCATCGCCGGTATTGTTCATAAGCCATATAGTGCAATGCTGCATAAGGCACTATACGTGCAACGCTAGCTCCATTCCCTCTAATAACAACCCCCATCAAATGCTTATGTAAGATTAAGGAAAGGATTGTGTTAGGAATAATAAACTTAGGATGAACCAGAATCTCAGCAATCAATTAAGGAAAATATTTGTACCTATAAAAACCCAGCACCCCTTCTGTTTTTGCAATTTTTGTGAAAGAACCCGATAGTCCTAGACTTTGAAATTCAGCCCGTCTAGTCTGGTAATGGAAAAAAGAATAAATTACAGAGAATAAATTTATTTTCTAAACCTGCATTACAAACAATGCATACTTTCAGGATAGTAGCGCAAAGTGCAAAGAACTTACAAGAACAAGAAGAAGAAGAAGAAAATAAGTCCTATTTTTCAATAAATGTACGGGTGAGCTAAATAGTCATTTTTCACCAATTAGATTGGTTGTTGCATCCACAAGAGCCCATGTTCATTTTTGTGTACTCTATTTTTTTCTAACCTATTCTACGAGGATGGCACCACTCTTGTGAGCACAAAATTCTTTTAAGTCTATGCACGACATGCCCCAACCACATAAGTTGTCATTTCCTCATTTTATTCTCGTTTGGTGTAATCTCCACCTGTTGGCATATACTCTCATTGCTTATTTTATCTATTCTACTATGATCATACAAAGATCATAAAATTGTCACTTGCATTTGCTTTGGATGTTGCTCGTTAACAACACAACACTCACGTAGAATCCTTGCAGATTTCTCCATTTCATCCAGTGGACTATATTGGACCTAATACCTCAAACAATCAATCTTTGAGACAACATAATCATCTATAGTGACTCCACTAGCATCCTTATTCCTAATATGACTTAAAGACATTTTATATATTTTGACTTAATTCTACTAAACCTAAACCCTTTAGATTCCAAAGTCTTCCTGACAGGTTCAGACCAATGATATATCCCCCTTCTAGTCTCATCGACTAAAAAGCGCCATCAACTAGTAGCATACATCAAGGATCTCATGTTGGATATGTCACGTAAGCTCGTCTATGACTAAAGAAAATATATAAGGACTCAGGCAGAAAGAAGTACAAAGACTAGTTCAAAGTTTTAACACGGAAGATGTTCCCTGCACATCAAGATGATTACTAAAGAGCTCTTTTCTCATGTGCGATCCCTGTCTTCCTATACAGGGCATCATGATTTGATCAGAAGTTGACCAAATGGAATTAAGATTAAATATCTGCTAAACCGACTCCAATAAAAAAAAAATCCTCACCAACCAAAAAAATGAAACTCATATACGCGAAACAATAATATCATTAGCTTTAATGACATTGAGCAGAGAAGAGTTGGCTTTAGCTGAGCTTACTTTCACCTGCTAAACCCAGCCTGATTTATTTCAATGTAGATCAAAGCAAATGCAGCCTAATTACATATAATTTGAAGGAAAGATGATTAAACTGTTTATCGTTGTGTCTATCGAAATACTTCTATAAACTTCTATCGGTGAACTTCATTTGCTCTTTCTTTTTGTCCCTTTTTTACATAAGTTCACCATTCAAATTCAAGAGTGAAGATGTTTTTGGGACCATAGGTCTGAAAGTTCAGAAGACGTATTCTTTACACTAAAAGTGTAGAGATGTTGAATTAGTGGAAGGAAAACTGTAATACATATAAGTTATACACAGACTCAAGTTCCTATGCAATTTGTGAAGGAATTAGACAACATTTCAAAACGTAAAGTCTTTTACGAGCCATATTTCGACTAGACACAAAAATTTAAATTGGTTGTAAGATTACCTATCTGTAGCTCTTCCACTCATTGTTTTAATGATTGTATATGAGTTTGCAATTTTATTTCACTAGATCTTTCAATTCGTGTAGTGCTAGAACGAGAAAAAAGTCGAAAAGGATTTATGCAGTTGAACCCAGCTCTTTTGAGAATGAGGTTTATATTTTTGTTTTGCTGTTGTTATATGGTTGATTGATGAATGATTAACAATTTCGACTCTTATTCGGCAAAGCCACTGTTGACATTATATTACAAGTACTAATAGTGCATATACACAATATTAATTGCCAAAAAAGTCCCTAGTATGCAATACAATTGATGCCATATAGAGAAGTTTCTCTTGTGCCTCGCATCTTTCACTTGCTGTAAAATTTTGGAAAACTCTCTCTTGCATCACGCATCTATCACTTTTGGAATCCAATTACCAAATATTAACACATATTTTCTCAGTGAATCTTAATTTGGTGTATAGGCAATATCAATATTAGAAAAATGGTCGTTTCAACAAAGTTGGAACAGAAATGCGTAGTGTTTGATGGACAAGTTCAACAACTATCAAAAAATTTCCACTCAATATAATTTTGTTTCTTCTTCTATGAATTCAGATACATACATTCAAGTATCTGTCTGTGCGATCAATTTCCAACAAAGCTGAGGAAAAATGGAGCACCAAACTCCGGAATCATAAATAAGAGAATCCAGTCCATCACCCTCAAGAATCAAACTTATAAGAAAGACCTAATTATATACAACTTAATACCCGCTATTACTAGACAAATTTCGTATTAAACTTCATAATAGAAATGATCATTCTTCACTGTCTGATCTGAAACCACCCGAGTTCGACAATTTAACGATAACGAAAACCAACTATCCTGTATGAGAAAATTTAAGTCTGCAAATATTTACCCAAACAATTAGTTAGAATTCTAAAGCTAAAGCAATAGTTACCTGAAACAAGATCTTGAGACGTTCAAGAGGCGCAACAACAGTCTTGGCAAATCCACCAGCTACCCCACCAGCAATCAACTCCTTCGCAAAAACAGGCATGCCATCAATTAACCGATTCCCTAACAATTCCCCCCTTTCTCTCTCCTCTCTATTTTCTTCCATTAAACCGTCAGTAAAAATACCCTCTATTTACTCTTTCAAGATTTGTTCGTGCACAGAGAGAAGGGAAAAAAGGAGGAGCCCATAAACTCTTTCGGGATTCTGGGTTGGAAAATTATGGCTTTGAATTAGTTGTTCTGTTATGTTTTTTACTCAATTTTCGTGTGTGTTTGAATCTCAAAATGAGAAAAAATATTTTTTTGGAACGGTAAACGATGGAAGAATGAGAGGTGAGAAAGGGACGAAAAATTTTAAATTTTATCTAGGGTTGCAGGGGTATTCTGCTTTCAGTATTCTGTTTTTTCCGTATTTTCATTAGGATTGTGCTTTCAGTATTCTGCTTTTTCTTTCTTGCTTTGGAATGTTGCTCTTCATGTCGTGGTAAACTTTGAAACAATAAGCTTTCATGTTGATAATGTGTTATAAAAGAAAGAAAAAAGAAGAGAGAATAAAAGAGACTTTTCTGTGTTATTATAATAAGAACCAAATCCTTATATTTATAGGGCATCAATATCGATACATATGGTAATAATATCTAGGGCTGCAGGGGTACAAGTGTCATTCAAATTAAACCCTAATTTACTTTCCTTTTACAATATGTAATATTATTTTATTTGGAGAATATGTGGTTGAAATGAAAAAAAAATGAGAATGAGAATGAGATTAAAATGAGTGTAAAACAGGGGCTTCATGTTTTGAAAGTAATCAGACGGGTCAGAAGTCACTGCTATTCTTAGTCATCTAAGTTTGATGCTCCACACTTGAGAATGTACATATAAAAACACAAAAACAATGTTATTAACCTAACCAAAATGGAAAAATCATATAGAATGAATTTAAAACTAAAACAAAGGTATGGAACTTGGGTTGCCTCTCAAGAAGCGCTTCTTTAACTTCATTAGCTAAACGAAAATGTAGATCTAAGTTGATTCTCCAAGAGCAATTTCTTCCATATCCCGATTTTCTTCACCATAATAGTGTTCGAGTCGTTGACCATTAGCTTGAAAGATGTATCCATCATTTCTTATCAATTCCACTACACCATAGAAGATCACCTTATGGACTACGAATGGTATGACCATCGTGATCAAAGCTTGCCCAGAAAAAGTTTCAAGCGAGAATTGAACAGAAGCACTCGTTTTCCTCGTTTGAGTTCCCTCCTTAAGGTCTTTTTGTCATGCCACAGCTTTGTTCGCTCCTTGTGTATTTTCACATTTTCATATGCCTCATTCCGAAATTCATCAAGCTCGTCGAGTTGAAATAAGAGTTGTGCTCCTGCTAATGTCATATTCAGGTTCAACTTCTTCACAGCCTAATAGGCTCGATGCTCCAATTCAACTGGTAGGTGGCATGCTTTTCCAAATACCAAACGATAATGTGATATTCCAATTAGCATTTTGAAAGCTGTTCGATATGCTCACGGTGCTTTACCAAGTTTATGAGTACAGTCCTTGCAATTGGTGTTCACTGTCTTCTCCAAGATTTGTTTAATCTCGCTGTTGGAGCCTTCCACTTGTCCATTGGATTGGGGATGATAACCAAATGCCAGATTGTGCCTGACATTATATTTAGCCAAAAGGGAATTGAAAAGTTTGTTATAGAAATATGCACCTTCATCACTTACTATTGCCCTATATATAACTTGACATCATGTAAGAATTTCTTCTTTTGGTGAGTATTTAAGTCGGTGGCATCCTTCCACAAGCCAAGTAATTAACAAAATTAGTGTACCACATGATTCTTAATAAAAACTGCTAACAGAGGTTTGTTAGGAAAAGTTTCTTGAATTAGATTTTTATCTATCACCTCTTCATTCTCCAACCGCGACAGATGATCAACAACCATATTTTCACTGCCTTTCTTATTCTGGATTTCCACAGCGAATTCTTGCAACAATGAAACCCATCGAATTAAGCGATGCTGATCATCTTTCTTTTCAAATAGATATCGAATCGTTGCATGACATGTGTAGATGAATATTTTGGTGCCTATTAGATAAGATCTGAGTTTGTCACAAGCAAAGACAACTGCTAACATCTCTTTCTCTATTGCAGTGTTGTTTAATTGAGCTCCATTCAAGGTTTTTCTAGCATAGTGAATTGCTCAGAAAATCTTTTCACCAATTTGTCCCAAAACTGCTCCTACTGCATAATCACTAGCATCAATCATTACTTCAAATGATTGATCCCAATTCGGCACTATCATAACGGGAGCTGTAACCAATTTCTCTTTTATTGCTTTAAATGCCTCGAGACAGTCATTATCAAAGATAAATGTTGTATCTTTCTCCAAAAAGTTGCAAAGGGATTTATCTATTTTTGAAAAGTTTTTAATAAATCTCTTATAAAATCCAGCGTGTCCCATGAAACTCAGAATTCCTTTGATATTAGAAGGTGGTGGTAGCCTTGCTATTGTATCGATCTTAGCTATGTCGACTTCTAGTCCCTCTATTGAAACATGGTGGCCTAGCACAATTCTTTCTTATACCATGAAATGACACTTTATTTTCAGTTAAATTGTTAGGCTTAAATTGTGTAAATCCACACTTTTTTAACAATGATTTTTACTAACATGATGTATTGAATAATGTCATTTGGTGGCACGTTGGTTGATTAGTGTGTTTTTTGCACGAGTTTTATACCAAATTAACTTAATTATTTGCCTAATTTTTATGATTATAGAACGTTTTTAATGTGTGTGCTAGTGTTATTTTGAGAGTGTGGTAAAAAGGTGAAAAATGAGGTGTTTGAGCAAGTAAAACGGGAAAAGAGACAGAAAAATGGTGCCCAAGCACCGGGGAAATGAAGGAAAATATTTACAGTAAGGCAGCGCACGCTGCCCTTTACCCAGTAGCAGAAAGTTTTCAGAACCATAGCACCAAGCCCTGCCTGGATAACCTTCGCAGCGCCTAGGAGTTGCACCACCATTTTTTTAGGGTTTGATGTTGGGCCGTGAAAAATACAGAAAAAGACTCCAATTTGGCTAAGGACGTGTGGGGAACTGTAAATAGACCAAAGAAGGCACGAATTATGGGTTCTACACATTGCAAAAAGAAAGATAAAACGTGGGATTGAAGAGCCAAATCAAGAGAAGAAATTCATCATGGGATTCAAGTTTAAAGCAAAGATGGAAGCGGAAGAAAACCTTGGTGCAAGAGTTGATTTTTTCCACATCTTTATTCAATTAATCCGGTGATATACTAAAAAATAAGGCGAACAATGTAGTCTTTTTGTGATCCTTAATTCTTTAATTCAAGATTTCTATAGTTTATTCTTTTATGTGTTGATTTTATTATGAGATTAATGTTTTGAATTATCTGGCCAATAATTTGATGATTACTTGAGTTTCTTTCTAATCGAGAGGTAAGTTTGAAGCTTAGAACGAATAATAAAATTCGGCAAAGTAGTATAACGTGTAGATATATCTATACTAATTATTGTGGTCATTATAGGAATTCTTAGAACTATAGTTCGTTTAACTAATGGTAATTCGTATAGAGATATGNCGGTGATATACTAAAAAATAAGGCGAACAATGTAGTCTTTTTGTGATCCTTAATTCTTTAATTCAAGATTTCTATAGTTTATTCTTTTATGTGTTGATTTTATTATGAGATTAATGTTTTGAATTATCTGGCCAATAATTTGATGATTACTTGAGTTTCTTCCTAATCGAGAGGTAAGTTTGAAGCTTAGAACGAATAATAAAATTCGGCAAAGTAGTATAACGTGTAGATATATCTATACTAATTATTGTGGTCATTATAGGAATTCTTAGAACTATAATTCGTTTAACTAATGGTAATTCGCATAGAGATATGAAATTGAATTAGTTAAATAGGCTCAATGAGAACTCGAGAATTGTAAATTGAATACAAAAAAAGGATTCGACCAAACACTACATTAGATTATAATCTTGAGTTAGGAATTAAGGTGATCATTAGATGAGCTTGATTTACCCTAATATTCATTACATACTCGAATCTTTTATCAATTTTTGTTTGGAATTTTTTCATACTTTCTATTAGTTTAAGATAGTTAGTTCACAAGAGAAAAATTATATACAACTATTATCATTCTTTATTTGTCTTTTATCAAATAGGAATTGGGGAAAGTAGATTAAGTCTAAAGAATAGTCTTCGTGAGAATGATTTTCGAACTCAAA
>CAIGRH010138471.1:0-14273 GCA_903798295.1 Fraxinus nigra | reverse complement strand
CGGGAATCAAAATAAGATAGAGTTGTTTCATTCCAAGAAATTTTACCTTGTTTATCAGAATGTAGTTTTTCCCCTACCAAAGTTGGGAAAGTCATTTCATCAAAATGACAATCTACAAAACGTGCAATAAATATACTTAATAATATTTGGTGAATCAAAACTCACATAACTCTCAAGTTCTCGTTAAGGAAAAGACGAATTGTCTTGATTGAATAATAAAGAAATTGAGCTAGTGATTTTATCATTTGAACAAGTAGTCTAGTAAAAGCCACATTTTTAGTGGAAAGCAAGCATACATGGGACCATCTAGCGAAAGAATCGATTAATATCATAAAATAACAAAATGGTTCACATGGTCGGTGTATTGACTCACATATATCTCTATGAATTATTTTCAAGAAAGTTGGAGATAAAATATTGATATTTGTAGTCAAATGTCTAATGACTAACTTGTCTTCTGAACAATCTACAAATAGATAATCTTTAAGTAAAAGACTTTTCTTGTTCTTTAAAAGATGTTCGTGCGAGTTGTTTATTATTCTACACATCATTATAGCTTTTAGATGTTCAAATCGATGATGTCAAAGTATAAACTTTTTTAGGTCGATGAACTTCTTGAAATTTCTCTTCCATTTTCTTATGGTCAAATTCAAAAGAAGTTATGCAAAAATATTCAATATTATTTTCTTGTATTGTTTCAATGTAATATTTATTGTAGCGGATATCTTTACTAAGCAAATCTATTTTGAATTTGTTAGAATAAAATGTATCATCAATATATAACTTTGTATTATTTGATGAAATAATACAAGCTATTGTGAAACCTTTGACGATATTCGATGCATTTGATATCATATTAATATTAATTTCTACTAATATTCAATTTTATGTTTATCTTATATAATTGTGTGCATAATTGCACTATCTTCTAAATAAATATCTTGATAATCCATCTTAAATCTTATTATTATTTCAGGATTTATGCTTCTTTAGAAGCACTAATATGATAATTTTCGAGAACATTGAAACATCGAATTATATGCTCTTCTGGAGCGATAAATTAATATTCTTCTTTAATATTTATAAAAAAATATTTTCCTTTAAAAACTACCATCAATATTGAATTGTTTAATTTGTGTTTCTTCATGAACACAACGAGATATAATTTGTAGGGACGAGTGCTACTTCGAGAGCGTGTCATACTTTAGAATTGCTTTTTCGAAAGCAATATGTCAATATTCTTCTAGAATATTGAAAATTATAATTCACGCCCTTCAGGAATATTAATTATAATGTTGTGCGACTTTAAGATCAACAAAAACTATTTATGATAGACAGATCTTCTGCAGTATTAATTATAAAGTTGTGCTACTTCAGAAGTAACAAGAAGATAATTATTAATTTAAAATTTGTAAAGGAACATCTAGAAATACTTAATCAGATTACAAATATTAATTACCACACAGACAGGATGTGAAATAAAATTATCAAACATGTATTAGGAAAAGAAAATCCTTATATATAGAAATTAAAATAATTGACTAATTATTTTTTACCAACATGCAAAAGACTCCAACCACGTGAATTCACATATGTAGAAGTTAAATGCATGATTAAATTTAGATAAATAACTTTAAAATGAATTTCACTTACACAAAAGTTAAATGTATGAATTTCACATATCAAAAGGCATAAATTAAATGTATGAATTAAAAGGCAATGATTGCTGCAGAATTAGTGTATGTGTCAAAAAAAAAAAGTTTCTCTTGTATATAATATTCACATGTCACCAAATTAATTTTGGTATATGCGACAATTGATTGTGCTTATAACTAATTCACTTTGATTTTTAAATATCGTGTTATAAAAAAAGAGAAAAATAAAAAAGATCATAAAAGTCGATAGACTTGTGTGTATTATAATGAGAATCAAAGTCAAATATTTATAGGAAATTACAAAAAATACAATGATAATAATTTTTAGGTCTGCATTAGTACAATTGTGATTCGCTATTAAATTTACCATTCACTTTATGATTTATGATATATTGGAATTTATTATCGGGTCAATTTCCCCAGACTACGTTGAAGGCCCAATGACCGATTGGGCAGAAATGAATACACCGTTTGCATACAGTACATAAGGGTTGGTTTTGGAACTTCGGCTCCTCAATTATTCATTGAACGATTGAAAAATCTCCTAAATTTCAGAGGTACAGATTTCTTGTTCATTCGAAAAAAAACATATTGTTGTGCACAATTATCTATTTCATTTTTTCCTGTGTACAGATATCACATATGCAAATGGGTATATGTATCTTTGTGCAATATTAGGATTGCGCAAACATACAATTATATTTCTGTGTTTTATCAATTTTTTGTTTTCTGTTTCTTGGCGTTTCATGGATCAAGTTTTCTGGAATTAATTCTTATTTAACATGAATTACCAGTTAAATTATTCTCTTAATTGTACTCTGAAGAACTGAATAGGTAAGAAAATTTCAGCTGGAGCTAATTTTTTATTAATTGGAATTGCATTATTACAAGATTTTATGGTTGATATTTGCCGCCCTTGTTAGAAAGTTTTCAAGTTTTTGATGACTATCGATTTATGCTTACTTAAATATGTCGATTATATTCTGGCTGTAAGGCTTTAAGATGGTATTAGAAAAAAAGGGTTTTCAGGGATAAATCAGTACTCACTGCAGTGAAACAGAAATTCAAAGAGGTTGGTTTTTTGTTTACAGTTATTCATCCTTTTGCTCAGATAAGGTGGTAATGTATGGTTTTACACCTTTACTGTGATAGTCAGTGGGATGGATGCATGCTGAGCTCACTAATAATTTAATATTATTGTTATGCATTCTATTTTACTCAATGAAATCTCAATGGGTTGAAATAGCAATACGGAATAATATTCGTACAATCAATCTTCAGTCACATAGCTTCCTTCAGCTATTAAGCTCTATGTCATTATCCTTAAAATGTTTCACTCTAACTTAAACTTGATTTTAGACCACCAATGGTTTATGCAATGAATTCTTCATGGGTTCAAATAGGAATACAACCACAAAACTAAGCCTTGTTCTCTATAAAATTGGGAGCAGATTCATGTTTCCTTTCCACTGCTCTATTGGTTCCAGTGGTATATCTATTGAAAGGTCCAATGAGTTCAAATTTAATGTAGTTTCATTATGTCACGTTCATGTCATAAGATGTGAGAAAGTTTTATGTTGATTGTCAACCTACCCATAACTCTCCTACTTTGTCATATTATATTTTTGATTTAAGCATAATAATGGACTAGAATCTTCAGTCAATTAAATTCTTTCAGCTATTAGCTTTATGCATGGGCCTAGAAACTTCCAGTGTGACTCAATTCACAGACTACTAATGGTTCCATCATACATACTTCAAATAATGACTTTTGTTTCATTGATTATTATAGAGATATTGCTTCTCCACCGTCACCTCTTCTTCTATCTATTTCTTGCCATTTGTCTATGTGCTTACAGAGAATTCGAATCGCACAACCTATAGTAAAAAAGCATGTACAATCACTTCTTTTGTATGCCCCATAATAGTACAAGGAAAAAAAAAGGATGCTCATATTGATTTGAATATTTCCATTTATGATTATTCTGTTTTGTGGAGATTGAATTCTTTGTGTTTTAAATAATGTTTATTATTATCTACTGGTCTTTCTTTTTGAGCAATACTTTTGTCAACTTCCTCTGAAACATTTGTGTTGGTTGTGTTAGATTTAAGAATTACTGACTTTTACAACCTTAGCATTTCATGAGAATTACAAAGCGTTCAGTTTGTTTTGATTGAATTTGCTCTTTGGCCAATTTATTTACACAACATAGTCCTTATTACACCACATTTTTCAGCAGCTGTCTCTTCGTCCATATGAATTGATGCTTGCATGAATGTTGTGTTTCTATGGTTGAGGTAGGCAGACATCTGAATTTTAACTTTTCAGTAGTCTTACAGCTTTTCAATTGTTACAGCAGCTCATAGTTAGCACTAAAATTTGAACTTCCACTATTAATCCTTACCATAGTTACCTCCAAAGACAATATTTACTTGCTCTTTTACTTTTGTTCCATTGTATCATGATTAACTTCTTAAATAACCATGACTACTGAACTTCATATAGATATTTCTGGGCAAGTTCTCGAGAAAGTTATGTGATGAGTGTTAGATTTAACAGTCTATTTTGTAAATTTCAGATGATGGGTGATCATGAACTATTGAGATTCTGACCCATTTTTAGCAAGTTTATTAAAGAGTCGTATGACACGCGCACTCGTTCATCTTGTCCTTTACTTTCTCTCTGAGTTGTAGGACTTTGAAATATCTGCTTTCATGGTTAATGTATTCAGAGATAATGATTATGCACTGAGTTTTTCATTTTGTAGTCTTGCAATAGTATCGCTCGTGAGTATTTTTATATGAAATTCAGTTTTGATAACTGGTTTAATGTTATCGTTCTTACTCGAACTCGAATCTTCATTCCCTACTGCAATATTGGGTTTTTATTACTCATTGAGTTCAGTTATTGGTACCCTCACATCATCTCTAATGCAGGTTCTTTGTTATGGCTGGGAGGAATCACATGTCCAGACATCCAGATAATTTCCGGAGTGTCCGTGATGGCCCACGACCTTTTTTAGATCGAGGACCGGGACTCGTACCTCATCCTGTGGCCCTGGAAGAGGAACTTGATCTCCAGCACAGAGACATCCAAAGGCTTCTTGCTGAAAACCGAAATGTGGTTGACGACAATGTGATGCTTCAAAGGGAATTGACTGCAGTGAAAGATGAGATCCACAGAATAGGCCAGGTCATTCCTAAATTGCGTGCTGACAGAGATATTCAAACAAGGGAGTTGATTGATAGAGGATTGAAACTAGAGGCCGAGCTTCGCTCTGCTGAACCTCTGAGGGGAGAGGTGGTGCAATTAAGAGCTGAAGCTCAGAAATTAAGTACTTTACGGCAGGAATTATCATCCCAGGTTCAAACTCTGACAAAGGATATTAATCGAATGCAAGCTGAGAATCTGCAAATAGCTGCCATTAAAACTGACATTGATAAAATGGGAAAAGAGCTGGTTGATGCTAGGTAAGAATTTTGATTGTTAATTTATTATCTGCATGCTAACTTACTTAAGACCCACCACTGCAATAGACACGCACACTAAAGAATAAAGAGGAGTTGGTGCCTGCAATTTTAGTCTGTCTAGGCTTTCCATTTGCTATGAATCTTTGAAGTAACTGAATTATTGTCCATGCATGTAACCTGGACTCGTACGGGTGTCATGTACCGGTGTCTCTAAACTTTATATTTGGTTGTATGAACAAGACAAAAATATTAATTTTATTAAGCCTTTTTTTGCATTTTTTCTATGGTAAACTTCTGTCTATGATTGTCAAAATGGTTCAGAATACACATTTAAACTTATTCAATTTTTTTAGAACAGAATAGATTTGATGTACTTGATAAATTAGTAAGTATTGAAGAATTCTGGACAAGTGGCCCGTGCCATTTCTGAATGCAAGTGTGGGTAATTTCAAAGAGTTGTGACATAATCTCCATGATCTCGTAATGTATGTTGAATGCCTTTTGTGTTCTACTACATTTGGACAAGTTCGTCTATGCCCATACTCTGTAAATTAGTCGAGCTTCATGCCTTCTTTCAAGTGCAAATTGTGCCATTCGAAAGAGTTTGTTTGGGTGTGTCGTGTTTCTGAGCAAGTGTTTTCTGCTGCATATGGTTACACATGACATAGGAGAATGTATGACTATGAGAAGAAAGGAAATGAGGAACTGGTGGAACAAAATCGATCGATGGAGAAAAATCTCCTTTCCATGGCTCGTGAAATAGAGAAGCTGCGTGCTGAGCAAGCAAGTATAGAAAGGAGGACTCGAGGAGGTCTTGGTAATCTCTTCTCTCTCTTCCCCCACCCACCCACACACACACAACAAACATATGAGCACAGAAATGATTGATGTTCTGCTCTTATTTCTCTCTTTCCTCTGGCTGGAACATTGACAAACCAAGTATCCTTAACATCACTTTCCTTTTACATAGGTGTTGGGGGTTATGGTATGATGAATGGAAGCCCTGAAACAAGATATCCTGGTCCTTACGGCGATGTATATGGGGCCGGACCTTGGGGATCATATGATAAACGTGGTCCTCCCCGACACTGATCCTTCAATTGAAATGCTGTGCTGCTGGAAGCATCATTTACAAATTTCTTCTCTCGTATGCAAGGAAACTTGATCAGTGTAGCTTTTCGTGACATATGGCACCAATTTTATTTCTTTTTATTTCGCTGGAATTGGGAATCAAAATTATTATGGTGAATCCGTCTTCATCTTTTTTTGTAAAACAAAGAAATCAACATTCTATGTTTATTGTGTTTTGTGAATGTGGTATGACATAAAAAAAAATAATAAAAAATTTGTTTATTCTAAGAAGATCGATTTGAAAAGTCAAAATTTGCTTTTGAGACTAAGAAGTTATTTTTGGATTTTTTTGAATAATTTTTTTGAGGTACTTTATTCAATTAAAAGAATTTTTAGAAGAAATTGAGCAAGATGAATTTTTCATGAAATTCTTCTAAGGAAAGGTTCTGTCTAATGGATTTTATTTAGAATTAGAAATTTTAATTCTTTCATCAAAGAGCAAAAAGGTTGCAGAAAGAAAGTAGAACATTTATATAACCTCATCTCAATGTGAGACTGTTTTCTTCTGTCGATAATAGTAATTTACTATGATAAAAAGAAGTTTACAAGCACATCTCTTATCTAACATCTCTGTTTTTCACGGGCAAAATAAAATTTAATGATGATTTCTTATTTATAAGAAATTTAGACAAAATCGAAATTACAAGTAGTAAATTTCTCAACCATTTCCACTTCCAAGTTCAAAAGCCCTTGTACGGCATAAATTTCAGCTGTAAATCAACCACTCTCTCTCTCTCATGAATTACACGGTCTAAATACAGTAGCTGAAGTAGAAAAATGGGGAAAATATGATAAATGAATAAATGAACAGACAGCAGTGATGTGAAACTAAGCAATTTGCCTAATGGTGGAAACACTAGACACTTTTTTCGGCATTCAAAGCTTTTGAAATCGATCGAACTGTTGAAGGTGTAGTTCGACAGCAGCCACCAATGAGTTTTGCTCCAGCATCTCGCCATTTCAAGGCTAACTGCACGAATTTTTCATCGTCGAAACATTTTGATGGCTGCCAATAAAATCACAAGAACTATTAATTGGTGCATTGCATACCTTCAAATGCAATCAAAATTGGTTTTAGAAGATTTAATCGAAAAAACAAAGAACATAAATGTATCACTCACCAGCCATCTTTTAGCTGTGCCATCCCATATTTCACCACTGTTGGGGTACACAACTATTGCCTTATCAGTTAACTGCAGATGCATTATCATTTCGGGTCAGGTTTGAATGAATTTCATATCTTTTTGATGTATCGGTTTTGATTTTATTGCATATTTTACCTCTTTGAATCTCTGTACGAGATTCAGAATGAAATGGGGTGGTGCACAATTTATTCCAACTGCACTAACTTTGTTACTCTTGTTTATTATGTCAAGGCACTCTCTAAAGCCTTCTCCTGAGGGCGCATTCTCACCGTCTACAGAGCTGAAACAGATCCAAGATGGAATCTCAACATTTAGTTCGTCAAGCAACTCCACACAAGCCTGTTAATCAAATTTAAGACGGCAAAATGTTACTGGACAGAATGAGGTAACATGTTAAAGCACTCATTTTCTTTCCTAGCCTCGAAAATTATGAATATCTTTCGACAGTTTTCGATGCTCATCGTCCTTAGAAGTTAGAAGTATACTTTTTTCTGTTTAATTTACTTGGAGTTCTAAGGAAGACCATGTGAATTTAAATCCAGATGCTTATGTTATGCGGTTTGACTTTAGATTTCTTAAAACATGCATGGAAGTCCATGTGCCATTTTATATAAGCAATCAATTAATCAAAATATAATCCACCAAGAATGTTAAAAATAAGTAAATCCCCTTATTTATTTGTTCCATAATACGAACTTTAGCAATATTAAAATTTATGATGTGTTCTAATTATCAAATGGTTAAGAACGTAAGCACACCTGAGCCTCCAGTTTGTTTGGAATGGTCTCAAATGCAAGCAAATCAGGCCCTGCTTCCACAAGAACTTGCAACCTGCGCCGGTGAAAATCCTTCAATTTCTCTAAAGTCACATTCTGTCCGTAGTTCCCACTGAAATAAAAGATAGGCAAAAAACAGCGATGCCAATAATGCTACCAATTTTGTAGGGATTAGTCCTAAAATCTGTTATTTCAACAAAAACAATTATTGGCACCTGTATTCTGAACCATCTGCAAGATAAGCACCATAGCTTCCAATGGAGGCTGCAACCAGAGCCCTGTTGTAATTATGTCCAGAACTCCTTTTCTTTGCAGCCCAGAATGAATTCCGGGCTTCGACTGCAATTTTGACACTTTTCTCAAGCAGTGACTCTGCTTCTTCAATGGACAATCCCCTGGACTGAAATCCTGGGAGAGTGGCCTATTCGTTTGCCACACAAAATAAGCCAACATAAGATGTTTGAACGGCTCCAACAACAGCTTTGATAATATTAAGATTCAACTAAAAGCACGCCAAATCCTAGATACACAAAATCAAATTCTATCAGTCTGCTGAAGTAGAAATCAATATTCATAGAAACCAAATAAACATCCACAGTAAAAATTGTAGAAGTACAAACTTGATAGGATGAAGTTACTAATATATCTGCACCAGCTTCCAAGTACTCCAAATGAACCTGTACTCAAAGAAAAACAAGTTCAAATTTTCAATTTAATCAACGTTGTGTGTGTGTGTGTGTGTGTGTGTGTGTATATATATACAGAAAAATTGATATATATGTACACACACACACACAATAATACAAACTTGTTGTAATATACCCTTTCGATGAGATCAGGATCCTTGATGAGACAAAGGGCGCTCCAAAGAGGGTCAATAATGGAGGCACCATGTTTCTCAAGTTGGGTGGCGAAACCACCATCCACGACGGCGCAACCGCCGGACTTCTCTATCAGTTCCTCCAACAACAATGCACGTGCTTTCTCTCGCCCCATTTCTCCCTCTTTCTCTCTCCAGAACAAAAAAAATGGGGTCTTGGAGGAACAATGAGCACGTTATGGTGTTCGAAAGATGTGAGTTTAAAGACAAGCAAGCTACTATTAAAGAAGGGGGCGGTGACGACGGAGCGCATAGATAGCGTGTTTTGCTGTATTTGCTTCTTTAAAGGTAAAAAAATATTATGTTCTGTTCATATTTGCTTCTTTAAAGGTAAAAAATAATTTACTTATTTGAGTATTTATGGTCAGATCAGAGCTGAAAATAAGTAATTATTTTTACCTAATTTAAGGAATAAAATTTGAGTAAAAATCAAAAAGTAACTGACTGTTACCCAACTGTGAATAAAATTTTATTGTCATTCAACCTTTTTTCTAAAAACAATTTGTCACTGAGGTTTCAATTTTTAATTTGGTGACCAATAGTGAGCCCATCACAATTTTTTGCTCGTGGTAATTAAAATAAGATTTTCGGTAGACTTTAATAAAAGTTGATGAAATATGTTATTGAAATGTTGTGAATTTCATGAAATATGTAGTTCAAATTAAATTTTGATTTTGATAAAAATCTAAATTTTATTTTTTATCAAATAGGGACTTAAATTTTTTTCTACGTGATAGGTAATTTTATAAGAATGATGCTTGTGTGCTAGAAAATATGTGACATAGAGAATGACAAAATATGTGTTGGCATGACGTGATTTAATGAAAAAGTTGACTGTGTTTTAAACAGTGCAATGATAAGTTGTCACGTGATGTTAAAGATTATGTCAATCATTATATTTGTATAGCATGATTAATTTTCTAATGTGGGCTTCTCTTAACTTTAGTTGTACAACGATGCAAATTCGTGCTTATAACATGAAAGTCATGCAGATAAAAAGAAATTTGCACACCTCTATGTTATCTAAGCCCCTATCTGATATAGCTATAAATTAAATTTAGTAGATTTTGAAAAAAATAATAATAATAATAATGAAGTATATGGCCCAAAATTGGTGAAACTCATGAAATGTGTTATCAAAATTAATTGTTAATTTCGATTTAAATTTTTATCAAAATTCTAATACACACTAAATAGGAGCTAAATATGACTTTAGATATGCTCTAAATATTTCTATACAGTTTTCTCTCTCCATCTCTCTTGTAATCAAGATTCAACATAATTTTACCGATCAAAAAAAAAGATTCAACATAATTTTTATTTTATTCATGGATCATAATTCAAAATTATTGTTTAGTAATTTATTTACAATATTTATCTAACATACTTATAGGATATTAATAATATTTATTTATGAAAGAAAAAAAAAATATGAGTAAGAAATAATTAATTTTTATATAAATTAATATGTAGCTTATACAAATTTACTTTTATAATTTATGTTGTCAAACATTCAATTTAATGTTAACAACGCCTTCTAGATTAACAACAAAAAAAATTTAAAAGCTTTTTAATAACAACTCTTTTTGAAAAAGCTATACTCATAATAGTTGTGCCGATCAGATCCTTATCGAGCTTGATAAAATATAATAGGAAAAACTAAATAAAAGAGATATATAGCCTCTGTTTGCTCCCATTTTTAAGTTGTAGAAAATAAATTTTGTGATCGTTGGAGCACCAACTTCAAGAATAATGTGAGATGAAAGTCAACAATTTCGGCAAAGCGTGACCCTGCAACGGTAGTATTTTTTCTAAAAATGGAGAGAAGATGGGAAATAGAGAAAATTGTTTGAGGATCATATTCAATATATGTTACATAATATTCAATCAAAGCATACTTGGGAAGCCGAAGAACCGAAGAAGTAAAATCATGCTTAGTTTTTATATTAATAAGTATTTGTTTCTCAATCTATGAAAGAATATTTTATTTTAAAATATTACACTTCTAAATCAAGGGAAGATTTGTACAATTTCTAGTATATGTAAAGATTGGCCTAAAAATCCATGGCTAACTAGGGAAAGATCTATACGAAATCATTGAGTTGTTAACGAAATTCGTAAATATGAAAGATGAATGCTATAATAAACTTTGATTGAACAATTCGACTAGCTACCCAAATATATAAAAGACTTGTATAAAATATAAATTCAATTTAAAACACAAACAATTATCACTTTCTTTTGTATCCTCTAGTATCATCTTCCTAACTCTTCTTCAAATGAACTTTGTAAAAAAATCACTCAATTGTTATCATGCTTAATTGTAATCACAAACATATTTTCTAGCAAATGACGCATACAGAGTTGTCCCTTGTCCGAGTAATACACTAACACGTGCATATGCATAGGGGTGGATAGTAATGAAGCGGATTTGGGACGGGATGGGCATCCAGTGCCTCGCCCTGATAGTGATTTTTCGCCCCATGTCACGATGAGATTGGATTAGGACATTTGTATGCTTTGAATCACTTGATATAATTAGAGTTAAAACATATTTCTTACCAAAATTATTTGTTCATCGTATTAAATTAAGTAAAGGATTTATCTATATGTATCAAATATTTTACATAATGTTTTATCTACTCAACACGTGGCTGCCCCCTATTGGGGGGGAGGGCGTGTTGAATAGGTAAAATATTATGTACACGTAGCATCTTCCTGAAGTAAAATGCATGGAACATGACATCCTTTTTCTACTCCAAAAATATCAACTTCCATTCCAGTATTGACTATTTGACCCTGCCCACAAGCATGCCTTTTCTAAAAGGACTTCTAAAGAAACAAGAAAATGTTGAACTCAACATATGACCTAATTTGTTTTTGATTTTGTAGTGTTTTTTCCTTTATTTATTTATTTTTATTTTACACTTCCATAAAACATAAAATAATATCGATAGGCAGCTTTAAAATCTAACCAATTTCTCCGCCCACAATACCTATTATTGGCCCTACTCGAGTCATTTTTTTAGTTTCTTTATTACATAATTATTATCATTTACATTGGGATTACTAAACTTCGGTTACATAAGAAATAACCAGTTGTTTAGGAATTTGAGGAAGTAATATGACGCGATATGAAGTATAAATCGCACATATAAGAACAAGATTAAAAAAAAANTTTTTGATTTTGTAGTGTTTTTTCCTTTATTTATTTATTTTTATTTTACACTTCCATAAAACATAAAATAATATCGATAGGCAGCTTTAAAATCTAACCAATTTCTCCGCCCACAATACCTATTATTGGCCCTACTCGAGTCATTTTTTTAGTTTCTTTATTACATAATTATTATCATTTACATTGGGATTACTAAACTTCGGTTACATAAGAAATAACCAGTTGTTTAGGAATTTGAGGAAGTAATATGACGCGATATGAAGTATAAATCGCACATATAAGAACAAGATTAAAAAAAAAGCAAAACAAGAAGATGAATTAGCAGAAGAATATAATACTTTATTAGCAACCAATGGAGAGAGAATACAATTTATGCAATATTCTGTTTACAAAACTAAATAAAGAGTCCACTAGTTATAGGGGAACCTTCCAAAACCCTAAAACATGATTACTAGATCAAAAATCGCGTAAAACCAAACAATAAGGAAAAAGATTATCGGCCCGTCACTCTAGCGAAGCTTGGGTGAGAGCCTGTCGTTCGAGCAACGGCTCGACAACAATCTAGCGACGGATTCGTTGTTCCAATTTTGCTCCTCTTACTCGAGCGGGAGTCGAGCGTTCGTCCAGCGCCATCAATCTATCATTTTTTCCTTTTGTGACCATATTTTAACATCTTCAAACCTAATACTCCAAAACGTGAAGCCCTAGACCAAATTTGGATCGAATTTGGGTCACAAAACCCAACATCTCCACGTTGACACAAATTCCGGTGCAACGAACAAAACTCCAAAATCTCTCTACCTGGAAAAATAAGTACGAGTGCAGCGAAACACGTTGAACTCTTCAAACTGAACCAAACCACTCCAACGCTCAAAAGTACTCTTCCTCTTCCATCATATCCAAACACGGATACAAATGAACCCAACCCTCGAATTTCCAAAATTCACAATGAATTCAAAATTTACCAAACAGTGTTGAAACAAACCCTGTGCAGAATCTCCATTAAATGCTTTAACCTAAAGCCCCTGGCTAGACTCGTCACATTCAACAACTCAAAAAGCATGCAAATTCAGATCTACATCCCGGTACCTATTTCCAATAGGTCTCTCCCTAACCGTTGAATATGATGGAACTGCAGACTATGGTGGTAAAGTGTAATTACCCATATTTTCCAAACTCGACATAGTAGTATTCTTCAAAATGGATCCAGAGCCACTTCCCAACGGTACTGTACCAAACTGTATTTTCATCATGGTACCAAACATATGCTGATGTTTCTTCACTGATTCTGCCCGACCTTGCAAGATGTATACTAGGATTTTCTCCGTCTCTCCAATACAACACGGACACCCTTCCGAACCTTCGGGACTCCACCTGCACTAGAGAACGTGTACCCTCTTGAATCTATGGTACTCAGCGAGATGATGTTCTTCTTCAAGTCTGAAACATGTCGAACCTGACCAAGTGTTCTGATTGTTCCATCCACCAACTTCAATCTGACTCTCCTAATACCGCTATTCAACAAAATTCGTTGTTTCCCATGAAAACGGCACCTTGCACCACCGTTTCATATGATTCAAACAGATCCCGATTCGGGCTCATATGAAATGCACAAGCTATATCCAAAATCCACTCCTCGTCGGCTTAGATTCCACGTTAGAAATCGTCAAAACATCTCCCTCACTTCCGTAGTTCTCTGTGATGTCAGCTTCACCTAAAGTCTCTGATTGCCTTCCACAATTTGCAGATGAATCACCCTTACACTGCAACTCTAGCAATCCATCTTGATGTGTCCTTTTTTCTTGCAATAAAAGCAGACCATATTGTTGAAATCCACTCTCGACTTGCCCCTTCGCCGATCACCACAAACCACAAGAGTTTCATAATCTCTGGAACTAGCTCCAACCAAATGTTTCAGCTTCTCCTTTGAGAACACAGTATCACGTGCTTCTTCAATGGTGAGTGTGTCATGACTGTACAGAATCGTGTCTCTAAACGACGAAAAAGAACTAGGCAACGAGCACAATAGGATTAATG